>CABFVX010000017.1:651292-686576 GCA_902151425.1 Timema shepardi
GGGGGGGGGGGGGGGAAATACAGCATTGGGAAGTTGAGAAACGAAAGATAGATTGAGTGTGGGTTTTGTATAACGACAGCGATAAACGAAATAAATGAATGAGGTGTGAGAAAGCAAGCGAAAGCTTATAATAGAAAACTGATAAGTAAAATAATCGAGGCAAATATTTTAATTTTGGTTTTGTACTCAGAGATAATAATATATACATAAACACAGTATTTATAATATTGTGATAAATTTGGTAGTGGCGTATGATACGGACGAATGTTAAACGCGATAGAAAAAAATAATTGGGTAGCGTCTATTCTATTTACAAGCGTGGGTAAGCTCGAGGTTTTCATGTCAAACTGAAATGGAATTAACGTTTTGTGTTAATTAGGACCTTTTATTTAATGTACAGTCAATATTAAAAAGAAATATCCAATATTATTTATCCTCAAAGTTGTTCAAAATTATATATTTTCATTCACTCTTCATATCTCATAGATCAGTGGTATTCAAGATGGGGTACACGTAGCCCCGAGGGTACATGGAGACATTTTAGAGCTAAGTAAGAAAAACTGTAGAACTAAATATGTATATATATATATATATATATATATATGTTTATATAGTTCTCATTCAAAACCTTTGATTCAATGCATTATTTTGGATGTTATTTATACTATACGTTTATTATTATAGTATGTAAATATATGCACCAAAAGCCTTGGGAGTATAAAGTTGAAAAGAAGTTATAACTGAGGATACTTATTTCTCTATTGTATTAGGAGATCGAAAATTAATTGCTGCACTTACAAAGGTACGCCACCTATCCCTATCTTGAGTTAGTTATATCCAGTCCATCTCATTATACCCTATTCCTATATAAATCTAGTTATATCCAGTCCACCTCATTACACCCTATCTCTGCCTTAAGCTTGTTCTATCCAGTCCATCTCATTACACCCTATCTCTGTCTTGACCTAGTTCCATCCAGTTCACCTCATTACACCCTATCACTGTCTTGAGCTAGTTATATCCAGTCCATCTCATTACACCCTATTCCTATATAAATATAGTTCTATCCAGTCCACCTCATTACACCCTATCACTGTCTTGAACTAGTTCTATCCAGTCCATCTCATTACACCCTATTCCTATATAAATATAGTTCTATCCAGTCCACCTCATTACACCCTATCTCTGCCATAAGATAGTTATATCCAGTCCATCTCATTACACCCTACTCTTATATTAATTTAGTTATATCCAGTCCATCTCATTACACCCTACTCCTATATTAATTTAGTTATATCCAGTCCATCTCATTACACCCTATCTCTGCCTTAAGCTTGTTCTATCCAGTCCATCTCATTACACCCTACTCCTATATCAATCTAGTTCTATCCAGTCCATCTCATTACACACTATCTCTGTCTTGAGCTAGTTCCAGCCAGTTCACCTCATTACACCCTATCACCACTGTATTGAGCTAGTTCTATCCAGTCCTTCTCATTATACCCTATTCCTATATTAATCTAGTTTTATCCAGTTCATCTCACTACAACCTAGTCCTATATTCTGCGATAATGACGCCTTAGATCATGCAGCCACCATGTTTAATTATCTTTGTTTTTGTACACTCCGTTTCCCTGAAAAGTACAAGTCTTACCTTGATGGACTACACAATCACGGTTAAACCATGAAAGGTAAGCGTGCTACCTTTTAGGGTAAAAAAAACTGTCCATGTCAATTTGTGAATTGTTTAGTAAATTTTCTCCAAAATTTGTCAAAATCAAATATAACTCCATAATCAATTCGTTAGATCCTACCTTTTTCTTAATGATACTTTAAATTCCTTCCACCCTCATTGGTGGGTACGCTGACAAATACATAACTCTCATCTTGTCTTAAAAAGAGGCTGGGGCTTCAATCCCACCCTGGTGTTCTTGGGTGGTATTTTTTTCTAAAGGGTTTATCAGCCACCCTGCATGCAAATGATGACTTAATTTATCTTATATTTACCTCTCTCATTCCTTACCCATTACTGTAAATATTCGGATACCCCAGACTAGATGTAATTTAAAACAAATATAAGAAATAATTTTCCAATTTTAGCAGATTTTCTTAATTAGTCGATTGCTATATAAATATATTTCAACCAGGTTGATCAATTTAATTTTTTTCTTTCTTTAATTATATCAAAATATTGTCACTAGGGAAGTAAAAAGTTCCAAAAAAAATGAAGTTTGTGCTTAAATTTCGGAGCTGAAGTTGTGATATAAATAATTAATTATTGAACCATACTGAAATGTAAGGCGATATATGATTATATAAAAAAAAAGCTGAGTAGTTAGCATTCGCTCCCTCACTGGCTAGTTGTATTCTCTTTTTATATAATGAGCTCGAGCCCACCTTCAAAGTATTATATTTCATCGACTTTATCTTCTTGCCCATGTTTTAGGGTTTGACAAGCCAAGTTACGTTCACAAAGAAGATGTTTATCTCGATTATTTGTTTCCAAGTTTACTTCTATCCAGCCCTCCAAAATTGGACAGACAACTAGCTCCATAATAATACAAAGTTTATCAACATAAACACAGCGTAGATTTGGACTAGCAATATAGAAATCAAATATAAAATGTGTTTATCAATTAAAATAATGTTACTACTCAACTATCATACTATACACCAGTGGGTGACCTGGCGGTTTAAGGGTAAGGTGTCAGACTTCTGTGCTGAGGGTCCGGGGCTCAATCCTCGGTCCCGATACAGACTTATCTGATTTCAAAACCCTTCCTTCACCTCTAACAAGACGTGCATTAATCACAACTTGTGAATGTGTGGAGTGCCAGACCTCCACCGTGGTTCGGATTCCACGTTAGGCTGTAGGTCCTCCATTTCATCTCACAATCACCCTGTCGTTACACATTAGTATAAGTGCGTATAACACGATCGGGTAGTATTATTATTATTACCACCGCGTCTTACTACCCGTTCGGGTTATACGCAGATCGGGTAGTAAGACGTGGTGCTAATAATAATTATTATTATTATATATACCAGTGGTATTCACTCTGGGGTATAGCGTACATCTGGGGGTACGAGAGGAGATCATAAAGCAGCACGTAAAATTTAAAAATAAATAAATCTGTTATATCATGATAAATACTAAATTATAAGGATCAGATTTAGAGTTAGACACAAGAGGCCTAATCGTAAGGACATGTGATCTGAGAGCGCCATCTTATTTTAGATGTAGATTGTATAATATTTAATGCTTGAGTTATGTACCCACGGCTTTTGAAGAGAAATTATATCTGAGGGTATGCGAGCCAAAAAGGATGAATACCGCTGATATAGTAAATTACTACAGCACATTAGTACAGCACGTCTATGACCATTACACAAAAACCCTATTATTCTACCATATTTTAATAATCACCACTTTACACACACTACTGCAACAAATAAAATGAAATTAATGTAATTATTACAACCATTGATTTTTTGTTTGTTTTGCTACTCATACAGATTATACAAATTTTAATTACAATATTAGATACAGGAATCAAACCCACATATGTGTGGAAAGAGATTTGAAAATCTTTGAGGGAAAATCCACTTCAGTATGAGTGGGATAGGGGGTAGGGAAAGCCAGTTAGGAAAGATTTTTCAGATTTTCTAATAACATTTTTGTTTTTGGCCAAAATAAATAAAATATCACTCCAATAGAAACATAGAGTTTAATTTTATTCACACGTTGATCTCAACATTTGTTGAATATATATCAAGGATGAACTCCTAGATTAAAAAGCAGAAATCGTCAACGTGTAAAGATGTAAGAACATATTAGTCTTAAATTATTTTCATCTATAATTTTTTTTCTTACTATTCATCACGTTAAATAAACTAGGGAGGGATGAGAGAGGTTGCATTTAGAAGACGTGTATACACATTTGCGTTGAGGGAGAAAGTAAAACCCTTTCGTAAAATAAACCTCAATAAACCCGACCATTATTTTTACCTTGATCTTCCTGTGATCGGCAGTATAGTCTAACAAGAGAATGACGCCTTAGGCCATACGGCCACCAAAGTAGCTAATTTAAGTAATCACAGTAAAATAATAATAAAATTATTGATTTTTCTTTATTTTATCGCAATTACTAATCGTTAGATTAATTTATAGTTAAAGAGCGTATTTATGTTTAATTGCAACAAACCCTTCTTGCCGGTATTCGAGTATAAATATCCACATCATCAGACAACTAGACTAGGTGGGCTTAACATTACTCCAGAAATAGTAATAACTAATTTGTATTCAGATTTTTAAAATGGAAAAAATAGATTGATTTTATTAAAGTAACAGAATGAAGGAACTAGCAGTTTTGAAATAAGCTAACATCTAATTCTTATTAATAATTAGCATTTATAGAGGAAATAATACTTTACATGAAAGGACTTTTTTTTTTGCGATTACGGTTAGATATTTCAACATGCGGCCATTTCTGTATATTCTGTAGCTTCATATTTTGTGTCTAGAAAATAAAATGAATTAAAAATTTCTTAAGACTTTTTGATTCTGTATGTAAAATAGTCATTTAACAATGCCTATGAAAGCTTTAAACTTCCACAGGCTAGGCGGCTTAATTTTATTCGTAGTTATTCTTATATCTCTTTATAGAGCTCTATTCAGAGGGAACAGTTCACAGACTTTTCTTCCATTAAGAGCCATAATTGAAAACAATTAGGTTTACTGACGAAAATAATAAGGTTTTACTTTTACAACGCCGACAATATTTATATATATATATATATTAAATTACTAACGTATTTTGCGACAACTTTTCAACTTCTCGCTATATTTACATAAACTTTGTAATATTTTGTTACCTCTAAAATGACATATATTTAATTAATTGTGTTATATTTATAAAATATTTAACCACATTTAGAAGAATAGTAGCGGGTATCTCTTACATTAGTATGAAGAGGGGACAGAAAAAATAAACACACTTGAAAAAAAAGATCCTCACATCCAACTGAGATTCGATTCTTGACCTCCCAATCCGAAGAAAATCAACATATTTCAAGCTCAATTCTTTGGACTAAGTGACCTCTGGTACGAGAGTATTATTACATAATTAATTATATCAATTAAACTTCAATATTAATTTGTTAAAGTAAAATGGAATTTAACAACGCAATTATACATTTTAATCACTATATATCAACTGGTCACTCACAAAAAAATACATCAATTAATTTTTTAGTCATATTTTTTTATAAAGATCATAACTTACTTATTAAATCAGTATTAGCCTGGATGTATGCAATTTCTTTTTTGAAATCCCACCACACCTATTCTTAGTAACCAAATTTTCAAAAATATATTTAAAATATGTAATTAATTCGCTATCAGAAGATAGGTAAGAAATAAATAAAATATTGTTGCTCTCATTATCGACACAATGTAATAACTTTTAAAACTGACAAAATAATTAACACCCAACCTCAATTCCACTCACCTGCCGATTGTTTTGTCAATTTAATGATACAAAATAATTATGACCCCTCATAAACGATCTCTCAATAATTTTTAGGCTTGTTGACGTTATGTCAAGTATCATATTAACCAACCTAAAAAAAACTAGCTTTCAATTTATAAACGCATGGAAGTTTTGTCTTTGTTTGTAAAAAAAAGAGTATAGTTTTAGTAGCTATTATGTAAAAGTAGATAAAGTTAGAGTGAAATAAATTAATTAATTTTGGTCAGAAAAAAATTGCGCGTCTGACTGCATTAGGTTTGGCCCCGTCGTATATATTATAGGTGTGCAAATTTTCAACTTTCTAGGTAATATAGAGGCTTCTGTATGATGTGTAAATACACACACATACATTAAGAAATTTTATATACACAGTGGAAGTTTTCTACTTCTAGAAGTCAATGACATCGGAGTCCTCTTAAATCAATAAATCACCTATTTATCTTTCTTTTGAGCAAATTTTGCATCCCCTACTTTTCTAATATCTATAGTCCAGATTTCATTTGGAGAGCCTTTTAGAAAATAAAAACATTACTTTGTGGGGCAAACATTGATAATATTTTACATCATTAGTGTTATTTTATACGTATTGATAATATATATCAAAAGTGACAGTTGCAGATCACGTGACATGTACCACGAGGCTGTCAGAAAACGCCTTTCTTATGAAAATTGGACCATGCACTTATTTGCGTTCTATTCTTCTTGCCTTTTATTTTTTCCTTTTATTTTACAGTAATCACCAGTCATTTTTATTTAAAACATTTTGACTTGCACAAAGAATCTATTTTGTATTGATTCTTTTTAAAATTTCAGTTGAACTTTCAAATCAATTTAACCCATTTTTATAAAGAGGTTCGGTGGATGGGCAAGCAACAGCCCCTTCGAATATATTACAAACAAAACTAGATTAAAGAAGAACACTTTGTCTCTTCATCGTGTTGCAGCTGATTGGAATGGGTGGGTTAGGAAGGGGTAGTTATGATTGATATTATTGCTATAGACAAGTAACATGCCCCATTGACAAGTTTATGAAGCATTGAATGAATAGCTTACACCATATTGGCTACACTAACACCCGTCATATGGAATGCACTTTTTGGAAAATGTATTTCATATTCAAAATTTAATTTTGACTTCCCTTTCCCCACTCAAAAAAACAACAACCCTACAATGCCTCCTCCTTTTTCGATGCTGTCAATTCCGTGTGCTACTTTATTCAATGGCTGGAAATGAGATTATGAAATACAAAAATGGGAAATAATGGCAGCAGAAAACTTTTTTTTTTGTAAACGCCTTTGTTTTTTTCATTTCACACATACCCCTCTTTTATATATATAATATGGGTGTGGTAGTAGCTATGTTCGGATAATGAGGGTGACGTACGCGGGACTGATATAGGAAGGAACGGGGATGTAATTTTAGGGACTGCTAAGGGTCGGTGGGGGTGGAAAGGAAGGGACTTACCCTTCCCCACCCCCATCATTTAGATCCCCATGACCCGTGATGTCCGGTAATTGACGTCATTTTCACATCATAATAAACCAATGTTAGCAGTCACACTCTTGAACACCAAACACCCTTCTAACTCCGACCCCAACCCCAACTCAATTTTTTTCCCCTACCCTCCGCTTCACTCAAAACTACCCCAACTCTCCTTTCCAGCACCTGTCAGCCCTTTTGACGTGGTCTGGATGTGTCATCCGTACCAGGGGACAAAATGACGTCATATGAGGGATATGATCGAGGGTGGGAGGATGGGCTGTGTGACGATGATAAGTGACCCTCTCAAATCAATAAATATGTAAAGAAATATACCCTAGAGGTAAATGTTGATTTATCATTGCAATTTGTTTTAACTACACTGCAGGATGAAAATAATAAGTTTTCAATATAAAATTGGCACCGATCGCATGTAGATAATCTAGTAATAAATTAGTAGTGTAAATAAAGTGATTATGTTTATGTTTTTATTATTATACTACACGCTTCGGTTCCCACATGGTCTTAGGCGTCAATCTCTTGGTAGACTGGTCTGCCGATGATGTGAAGATTGAGGTTTTAATCCATGTCGGGTGTACTTAGGATGACTTTTCCTAAATGGTTTTCCACTCTCTCTTCATGGAAATGCATGTAGACTTCCTTTAAATTCAAATTTCCTCATTTTTAACACAGTAGCTTAATTACTACATAGGAGTATAACCCGAACGGGTAATAAAACGTGGTGCTAATAAATAAATGAAAATACTACGTTCAAACCAAGATTTTGTTTTTTCAGCACGTCCTATATCCCTTCCTGTCTGTCATAATTGAATTATACTAATGGAAAGGGAGAAGGTATAATCTAGAAAGAATGAATCCGAATTTGTAGAGGGAGAGTTTAAGAAACCCACATCACACCCCTACGGGATTCAAACCCTGATATTACCACTACCAGTAATCCAGTATATTGCAAGCCTAAAGCCTTAGACTGTATGGCCATAATTATTAGTCCAATGAAACAAAACAATTTTTATTTATCTAAGTATGTGATATTCAGTTATTTCGAATGAAAATATATATTCATTGTAATTCAAGCAGTCAACTACACTATTCAGAAGTACAACATGTGACTAACAAAGTACTATAGTACCTCTTTAGATACATGGTCCAACCAACAAAGTAGTAGTTCTCTAGAAATATCATGTGACCAACAAAGTAGTACATATGTCGATACACCATGTGACAAACAATTTAGTAACTATCTTGATATATCATGAGCTCAATTAAGATGCAATACTCAAGATACTTTGTGTGACCAATCAATTCTAAGGCTGAGCTTAAGACTTTTTATTTTAATTTTAACATTAATATTTTAATTTATGATGAATTCAATAGATGAGCTATTATATGTTTTAGGTACGGTTACATCAGAGTCTTAATATATTCTTCAGATTTAAAGATTACTTGTGGTTTGATTCCCGTGACCAGGTGCCTTTTTTAATTTAAAGAATGTTTTAATTAGTGTGTTTTATGAAATTCAATGCGAATTTTGAAACAAATATTTTCGGAAACCTTCCAAGCTCCATTATACTTTCATAGTTATATCAACCACTGTAGTGTTTTATTAAAGTTTTCCTGCCAAAGCCTTTGAACTTCAGCAAACGTGTTATACTGGTTTTAATAAAACAATGGAATATTATGAAAGGTCCCTAACAATGTTTTTCTTAGAACTATGAACCGTTAATTTCAGAAAGCATTAGTTTTCCCAGAAAAATTAAAATGCTAAAATTAATTCAGAAGTGATGGATGAAACCTTAAATAAAGTTAAGCATTCACGATCCAGAAGGTCTCCTATACAAGAAATGATGACGTGTAAGGGGCTTGGCTCAAGTGCTTGACTGTAACCTTGGTTTTCAAGTGCGTAGAAACGTGGGGGTATGGAGGGTCCGTACCCCCTGGGATTAAGTGGACCCCCTGTAATTTGTTGGATACCCCCTTACGGGGGCTCACAAATACCTATCTTAAAACCTAATGTTTAAGTTATTTACTCTTACTACAGTTTTAAATACATATGTCATCAACCAATTAATGTTTTAAAATCTTACTTCAAGATACACCTTGTATTATTATTATTACTATTAATATTAGAACCGCGTCTTACTACCCGTTCGGGCTGTATGCACTTACGCTAATGTGTAATGGTAGGGTGATTGTGAGATGAAATGGAGGACCTACAGTTAAACGTCGGATCAAAACCATGGTGGAGGCTTGGCATTCCACACATTCACAAGTTGTGATTAATACTCGTCTGGTCAGAGGTGAAGGAAAGGTTTGGCAATCAAATAAGTCCGTGCCGGGACCGAGGATTGAACCGCGGAACCCCAGCACAGAATTATGACACTTTGCCTATTGACCGCCAGGTCACCATGCTACACCTTGTATAACTTACGATTGTAAAATTAGCTCTGCCAACATTTCAAATACTGTACTTTTTTTTTTATCAAACATTCATATAGTACTGAAAAACCAAATACCTTTCTTGGATTGAGCCGAATGTAGAGTCCTAGAAAATGAGGCGAACATTTTTGCTATCACCTGTAAGCTCCTACGTAAAGAATGACCCTAAGAAAAGATCAGAACTGTCAAAAGTGGAGTGTGTAGCTTATGTAGGTAGGTTTACTACCCTTCCCCCACCCATTATCTCAAAATACATAATTACTCAAAACATCAACTATGAAAAGTTTGAAAGATAAGTGGGGAGGGGGTCCAGAACCCCTAGAATTTGTTAGAAAAACGAGATTTCTACGTCCTTGATAGTTTTATTTTTTTATCACAATTCCCTACTAAAACAATACATATTATGGTTTTGTGGGTCATTTATAAAGATTAATCATACTAGTGCAGCGTGCTGATGATAGGGGCTAAGTTGCGGCTAGTCACCATAGTCTACGTGGACTACAACTCCCAAGTCTACGTACCACTCGTGTTTCGACTAGCTCATACTTCACACGGTGGGTACCACACACGGCCCGTATCACGCCCGGCTTGTGCCACACACAGCTGGTATCATGCATGGTTGGCACCAAACACCCAGCTTGTACTTCACACGGTTTGTACCACCGACGGTCCGTATCCAGACTCGTAACACTCACTGCTCGAGTCAAGTAGTTTCCGAGTCCATCTTTGTCACTATACTGTCTCCTTGACCATCTTGCTATTCTATTTTTATGTATCTTCCACACAAAGACACGTTCCTAAGCCACAGTTGTCACACATAATTAGTTCTTCCTGGCCAACTCCTTGTTGCTTTGAATGTTTTACCTTCGCACGTCACACTGCTCCCTCTGCTCTAGAAACTTCCTCCTGGAAGCCTTGCTCCCGAATCCTAAGCTGTGCTAAATCATGCACCACGCGAGGCGGTCTCTGCTGGCCCCCAGATTTACTCGGTGTGATATCTGGAATAGAGCTCTCCTCTTGTGTTCGAATTCCTGGTGCTGCACCATCTGGCGAAATCTCCTCAATGACCATTGGCACTGTGTTGGATAGAGCACTGTCTTCTGACTCTGTTCTGATGCTTCCTTTTCACCTAGTGGCTCCTCTAACTCCTCTTTGTTATGAAGTAGGGGTGGTATTTGTGGCCCTCCTAAAAGCCATGAATACCTATCTTCCCTGGGGCTAAGCTCTTAGTCTCGTTCCTCCACACTACCCTTGTGTGACCCCTTTGGACTTCTGCTTGAACTTGTAAATGGGAACGTTGTTGGTGCAGTACTACTGGTAGAGCTTGAAGGCGGGAAAAGTGGTGATGACTTATCTGACCTCCCCTGGTGACGCACCTTTATTTATTCCCGACGAGGTTTCAGGGTCCGTATAGAAGATTGGACTAAGTTCTCTCTCTTGAAATGCGTCTTACTAATGTCTAGCCAAATTAACGTGGTCCCGTTAGCCTAATTCATTTGTCCTTCCACTCCCCTCCTTATGCACTTTCTTCCCTGAAGGTCTTTCTGGTAGCCTTCAGTCTCGTTCCAGTCTTTTGCTTGATTAAGACACGGGAATTCTATGGACCGTTTGAGTCGGTCATGGTGAACATTAGTGATTTTGTTGTGAAACACTACATTCTGCAGCCTGTACATTCCACTTCTAAGGTCCTTCTTGATTATAAATGGTCCCGTCCTTTGCCAATGAAGTTTTGCCGCTTCTCCTACTCTGGGAGTCGGCTGATGGAGCCAAACTTTATCACCCACTTGAAATAATTTTGTTAGAGAAGTCCGATCGTACAAACCCTTTTGTCGCCTATGCTCTACGCTCAAGTGTTTCCGTGTCGCTTCATGTGCACTATCCAAAGACTATCGCAAGTGATAAATGTAATCTTGTGGAGATCGGAAAAAATTATCCGGTGGTAAGACATACTGGACGTCTGCTGGTAGGTGAACTTCGTCTCCAAACATCAATCTGATTGGAGCGTGTCACATACTTTCGTTCACACTATCTCTATATGCCATCATCCCGTGGGGCAGCTCTACATCCCAGGATCACTGACGGTCTCCAGTCCAGTGAACTAGCATCGATAGCAGTGTTCTATTAAAACGCCTCACAATGCTATCCGAATGAGGGTGAAAGGGTGAAGTGGGGGTCCTCGATATTTCCAGTAATGAGCACATCTCACAGAACAGTTCCGATTCAAACTACCGACCCTAGTCTGAGTGTACCACTTCCGGTGCCCCAAAACGACATACAAACTAGTCCATAATTACCTGGGTTACTGTTGGGATGTCTGGTTGGGGATGTATTACGCCTTGGCCCACTTAGTGAAATAGTTGGTCACTACAAGCACGTACCCATTTCCTCTGGCTGTGACCGGGAGTGAAAGGATATCCATGGAAATTTTCTCCATCCACCTAGTGGGCACATATGTTTGTAAAGGTACATTGGACACTGGTGTTGGCATCTTTCGGCGATTACAGTCTTCATACGTCCCGCACCACCACCATAAGTCCCTACGCATACCTGCTCAGTAAAACGTTCTTGTAGCCGTTCAAATAGTTTGGTAACTTCTAGGTGAGCTCCTTAACTGACGTTTCCATGATACTGGCCCAATATTTATTTCACCAAGCTAGCGGTCACTACCGCTCGGGGCTTAGGCCGATCTATGACATGATCTATCACGTAGAGCACTCATAATTTACTTAACTGGGGTTTTATTAGTATTCATAGACACCGAGAAGCCCTTGGAAGCTCTGCTACATCAGTCAAGTATTGGCGTAGCAGGTCCATGATTGGCCCACAATACCTTCATCTTTCCGTTGTGCCACCGGGCGCACTCTTTGTGCTGATTTCCTTCCCGCTTTTGGCCTTTTGAGGCCCGTTCTGACGTCCCTCCACACACTTGGGGAAAGTAACTCGCTATCACATTGATCACATGAACGTCATGACAATTCATCCACACCTCCGTGCTGCACGCCTGTCCTGTGAATCACTTTCATATCGAACTCAGCCAACATCTCTAGCCACGTGCCTCTAGCTCACGGAAACTCTTCAACAAACTGAAGTTGTTGTGGACCGTCCGCCTTATAAAATGGGCTCCACTGAGATAAGCATGGAAATGTCAACAAACACTGACAAGAGTGAGAAGTTATCTTCACGTTACACAGTACCATCACTCTTATTTGCTAATGTACGACTGAAATACGTGACTATGCGCTCTGTGCCCTCTTTTATCTGGTGTAGGACTCCTCCAATACCCGTCACACTGTCGTCAGTGTCCACAATATATGGTTCATGTGGGCTTGGATACGCTAGGATGGGTGCCATTGTTAGACTTTGTTTCAACTTTTGGGAAGCCCTGTTTTACTCCTCTGTCCATCTGAACCATTCACCGTTGTTCCTTAATCTATGTAGAGGGTTTGCAATAGTTGCAAAAAAAATTATAAACCGACAATAGTAGCTTGCCGTACCCAAAGAAAGCTCTCAATTCTTTCAGGTTTGTGGGCTCAGGCCAATCACGCCCTGCAATTATTTTTGCATGGTCCGTTGAAACGCTACACCCAATCACCAAGTGTCTCAAGTACTCCACTTATTTGTGGGATCATTTACATTTCCTAACGTTAACCATTAATCCGGCTTCCTGTAAACGATCGAAAGCTACTGACAGCCACTGTAAATGTTCATTAAAGCTCCTAAAAAGCACTATCACATAATATAGATACACCAGCACACCCTTCCCCTGAAACCCATCCAGTACCACCTCCAGTAGCCTCTGAAAGTTTGCTGGCCCATTACACGGGCCTAATGGAATAACTTTGAACTAAAAAAAATCCCGTCCCTACCGAGAAGGTTATCTTCGGGTGATCTTCTGGATCTAGCTCACATTGCCGATAGTCCGTCTGTATATCTAGTGAACTAAATAATTTGGTCCCTAATAACGAGTCTAGCATGACATCGATCCTTGCCAGAGGGTAACTGTCTTTAATAGTCACATCATTAAACTTTATGAAGTCTAGACCAAGAATAAGGAACAATCTCTCTTCCGGACTAGCACTACTAGGGAGCAGCATGGAGATGTTGACGGCCTTGTTATTACTTTCTCCACCCTCCTTATTACCTCTCTTTCAGCCTCTTATCTTTTGTGGATGGAGATGCGTCGTGGGTGCTGATGAATTGGATGTTCTTTCTCTGTATAAATTTTGTAGTACTGAAATGCGGCCGTAGTCCTCCTTTCCTCTGGCCACTGCACCGTGATAACGATTTATGCAGGCTTTGGCCTGTTTCAGTTCAGCCACTGTCAAATGTTTCTTTGCTTCCGACCAGTCGAACTCTTTGGCCACTGACGTTTATCTCACTCCCACATGCACCACAGAACATACTGATTCAATCCCAAGGGGAGTTCCTTTGTATAAGGTCACCGGCTCAACCCCGGGGTTTTTCAACCATATTGCCCCCTTCGTCCCTTGTACCACTGAACGCGCTGTCAGAAGTCCAGATTTTTTCTCGCACTATTTATTAGGTTCTATCAATCGTAATTGGGCAGGTGGGTCCCCCGGAACACTAACACAACATCAAACCTCCATCCATCATAGAAAAACCACTGTCTCACTTAGTTCGGCACACACTTGATTTACCCCCAGCTCTAGGATAAGTTCGTCTACGATTATCACTTAGACTTCCAAGGGGTGTATTTGGCACTTTGTTTTGAGAATAAAATTTCAGCCTAGCACTCACTCTTGCACAAGGGTGGAGCACACACTCACCTTTGTTTCCAAAGATATACGTCTCACTCATACTATCACTATTCCGACTCCTTTCACTTTCAGTGATTCTGAGTTCACTTGTGAATAACCACTTATGTGGTTTGTAATTGACAAAATCCGACTCGCCACCATACATCCTCTCACAGGAAACAACGTGATGCACCTGGGTTCAGTAACCCATCTGTCGTAAATCCGTTAATGATCACTCTATCACGAAATACTGGAGTGCCACTCTTACTTCGCTTGATCTGATCTAGCTCCCCGGTGGGCTGGACCTGGTCTTCGGGACTTGACTCAGTACTCGTTTTACGATACGTTGGATGACCGTTTCCTTTCTTCTTCTCTATTATAATGCAAGGAGCATTCCTGACATAAGTGCCAATACCCATCACAATCAAATCAATGAGGCCCACGACATCAATTCAAGCTGGAACCTGAATGTCTGGTTTGTAAGCCGGGTTCTTTGCGTGATACTACTGGACTCCTTGCACGCTTCTCCAGCGACGTGAATCTAGGGGAACGGGGATATTACTCATCCTCATATCGCACCTGTCGTTGCTGTACGGCCAACGCTTCTACCCTATTGGTGATTTGTTATAGCCTCTAAAACAGATTCTCATCCTTTTTCTTCAACGCTGACCCTCCTATTTCTTTTCGTGAATGGTTAAACGTAATAATCTGCCCACCTCGCCTTTCCTCTGGACAAACCAGTATTGGTGTGAGTGTCGGTGGACCCGTAGACGTGGCATGATGAATGTCCTCCAAAACTCGCTGAGCTTTTATGGCCTGTTGAGCCACGACTACTGCATCCCCTAAGGTGGCTGGGGTGCTTCTGGAAGCCTCTTTTGGTACGTGAACGTTTCCCAACCCACACAGAAACTGAGGCACCAGTTGTTACTCATGCGTGATCTCACTATTATCTGCGAAGGCTCATGAACTTAATGCCCCCAGGGCCTCTGCAAATGACACAAAAGTAACTTCACTCTTTTTTGACGTACCCAAAAGATACCCTCCACGTTGTCCTCATCTAGCGCAAATGCATCTAAGATAGCCGTGGCGGTGATTTTACGGCTCTCCTGGGTAGTTGCGGGCAAGCCCGAAAAAGTGGCCAGTGCCCTACTGTCCAAAAAGAGTGGTAACAATTTTAGTTTACAGGGGTCCGAACTAAAATTATTCAGTAGACAGAATGCAGTAAAACGTTGCTGAAACTCAGACCAGTTTGTCCTAGAAAACATTGGCACAGCTATGCTTGCCATTAATGTTTTTTATTAGTATCCAGAAGTCGTTTAACAGCTGCCTCTTCTTACCTATCTGACCCGTACTCCTTATAGCAAATGCAACTGTTTCGGGTGCCTTGTACGCCCCTAAATATTCGACGTGAAACAATGTATACATATATTTACATTCTATACTGACACACGCGTCCTATGAACCAATGAATACTTCCATGGTAGACTCAGCACTTAAAACCAACTACTACCACCAGTGTGGCATGCTGATAATCAAGGCCGTAGTCAGGGGGAGGGTTGGGGGTTCAAACACCCTCCGAAATTTAATGAACAAATTTTATATGGCTTTATTAATTTTATGGTTCAAACAATATCAAAATTAATGTACAAGTACAAATTAGGGGGCTGTGTAACCATAAATTTTCCTTGCCTTGTGCAATTAGGGGGCTATGTTACTATAAACACACTTTAGAGAGCTTCTAGAGGTGTTTAAATGTATAGATTTTTTCTAGCCTCCAGCAATTGGGGGTGTGCCACCAAACCTCACCCTCCCCCCCTGAAATTACTGGCCAGCTA
This sequence comes from Timema shepardi, assembly GCA_902151425.1. Lineage (NCBI taxonomy): Eukaryota > Metazoa > Arthropoda > Insecta > Phasmatodea > Timematidae > Timema > Timema shepardi. The sequence goes on from CABFVX010000017.1 coordinate 667,352, forward strand.
CGGCCGTGCCAATGATGTGGGATAAGTTGCGGCTAGTCACCATAGTCTACGTGGACTACAACTCCCAAGTCTACGCACCACTCGTATTTCGACTGGCTCATACTTCAAGCGGTGGGTATCACACAAAGCCTGTATCACCCCCGGCTCGTACCACGCACGGCTTGTACCATACATGGTCCATATTACTCCCAGCTTGTACCACGCATGGCTTTTACCACACATGGCCCATATTAATCCCAGCTTTTACCAAGCACGGCTCGTACCATACACGGCTCGTATCACTCCCAGCTTGTACCACGCATGGCTTGTACCACACATGGCCCATATTACTCCCAGCTTGTACCATACACAGCCCGTATCACTCCCAGCTTTTTCCACGCACGGCTTGTACTACACACGGCTCGTATCACGCCAGGCTGGTACCACGCACGGCTCGTACCACACATATTCTGTATCTCGACTCGTAACACTCACTGCTCGAGTAACGTAGTCTCCGAGTCCATCTCTGTCACTCGACTGTCTCCTTGACCAGCTTGCTACCCTCTTCTTAAGTATCGTCCACACAAAGACACATTCCTAAGCCACAGTTGTCACACCTAATTAGTTCTTCCTGGCCAACTCCCTGTTGCTGGGAATGTTTGACCTTTGCACGTCACACTAGAATAATATTGTAACTCTTATGTTAAAGTCACCAACAAGTTGGTGGATCAGAATGATTATTGTCTATGGGTTGATAATACCATCTCAGTTCAACCACATGAATGCTTTTACACACCACACAGTGTGGTATTTTGGCAATCTAAGTAGAAAAAATTATTTAAGTAAAAGTATAATATCTTTCTTTGTTTTTGGGGGGCTATTTATTACTCATAAAATACACAAATGAGAGTATATGTACCTATTTTATAATACAATAAAAAATTACATAATTATTAAACTACACAGTTGCTTATTAAAAATATCAATAGATTAAACATGGATTGATTAGATGCTAACACTTGGCATTCAGTTTGACATTTATATTATTATTGTTAGGGCCAAATTATTGAAATAAAAAATTCAAAAGACAGCTATATGCGGAAACGTAGAATATGATGTAAATGTAATAGGAAAACAAACTTATTCGGATTCACTACTGTCAGTACATTATTCCAATAAGTCCCCTGATGTGTCATCTGAAACATCATTTCTTTCTATTAGTGCTGGAATTATTTCACTTGAGGTTTCTAATATTTTTTATTATTATTATTTATCACCGCGTCTTACTACCCGTTCGGGCTATACGCTGAAGTTTCTAATAAATTTAACACTTCAGTACTGATTTTTCCATGTTTAGTTTTAGGAGCTGCACGTAAATTATCAATAAATGGGTCTGAGGTGATGAGTAACCTATTAAGTAAGTCAGTATTTGTATCAATTCTGGAATTTTTTATTGCAAATAATTCCCTGTATTGCGTGTTGTGTTTATTTCTTGCCTCTTGAGCTTCTTCAGAACATAGTCCAATCGGCAAAACACAAGAATCAATAATATCCTTTCCATGGAATAATATTTTGTGTATACTTACGGGCATTGGATACCAAGAGTACTCTCTGAGGTATAAGTCTTGCGTATCCCTAGTGTACGCATCAAACCTTTCCACATTTAAAAACCTTTCCACATTTATTTTAAAACCACAATTTAAACTTTCTAAAATGACATGAAATCTTTTGATTAGGTCTAAATTCACCCCGGCTATTTTTCAGATTTCTCCACATTTCTAAAAAACTTCCGAGCCATGTTGCCATCATTAGTGTTCCCAGTTTGCTGTTTAAGCATATCTATAAGCAAACCCAACTCACTTTTGAACCTTTCTTGCACTTCTTTCTTCTTTTCAGCAACTTTTTATTTATTTTCTGATCCTCTAGCTTACCATGATTTTATTTCTAAACGATAAGAAAGGTGAAGAATACATTCCCATAATCTAATACAGGAATGTAGAGGTGATAATCCAAAAGAAAGAAAATCTTTGTTCACTTCCTTTTTTGATATTGTATTCACATTGATCATTTCGCTTGGCTTAGCTCCACACAAGTAACGTGTGTGTTGAAGCACATGAAGTGACTGCTTTGCAGACCTTACCATCTATCATGCAGAATATCAATGTAGACTTTAAAGTAACATGCGCGCCATTAACAAATATTTTGGAAGACGAAATTGTTGCGATATGTCTTTCAATTTTCCTAACCTCTGTGGATATCACGTCTACTGATTGCTTGGCAAATATAAATTTGATGGAGCGGGATTTTTCCAAAGTATGGTTTTATTAGATTCCTCAGTACCTGAGTAAATTTGTATAGGTAGCATAGAAATGCTAACTAAACTTTAATCGGTAAAATGCTCTTCAGAAAACATTTGCCGATATCTATTTTGATCTGCCCCATCGCAAACCCATTTTATGATTATGTTGAGAGTATTATTCTTGGGCAAACACAAACTCTCTATTATTTGTTTGATGTTACATAACCGTGATACTGTGTAGTCAATCAGTGATTGGAGTGGTATTTCGGCTGTTGTTTCTGTTATGGTAATTCCAGGAGGATAACATAACTGTTTAGCGATCTTAATCTTGTAATAAGGTGGATATAATTTAAAATTTAAGTTTTTGGCTTGTTGGCATATGAGGTTGTACTGGCGTGTTGAAAGATTGGCATCCACTATTAAAGCAATTGCTTGATCGGCAGATAGTAAAGCTAGCTATTTATGTAAGAATTTGCGTCCCTTTTTGATTATTGTACCTCTTTTTGGAGATGCAAAACAGAGCTCTTTAACTATAGCTGTGGAGTCCCTTTTCCCTTCTTCCCGTAGTTTCATTTCTGTGGCCATCAACAGTTCATCATGGCTGGTTGAGTCAAGAAGTCTTTTTACTTTTAGGGATCTATCCTTAGGACCACAGCTACTAAAAAGATTTTTAGGCCTACCAGGCCTGTTAATGGCACCAACTTGTGTTGAAATACTTGGGAAAGCTTGAAACACAACCGTAGGAAATGTAATATCTCCTTGAAGCCAGGATGAATAGTCATTCAGGAACCGCTCTTGATGTCTTGCCACTTTATCCCATCTATTTTCAATTTTTTGACAAAAACTCCTTATTGTTGTTTTAATAGTTTTTTGAGCAATTTCAGAAAACGATGAGTTGTTCAATTCTTGCAAAATAAAAGCTAAAATGGCTTCGAATATTGAATTCTTCGAATTTTCCACCCATATGTAAAATAAGGATTTACGAGTAATTGGTGGATTCATTCTGTAAATAATGAAAAAATAATTGTGCGCAAATTTGTACAAAACATTTTTTGTGTTTTGAATATATGAAATAACTATCTTTAATTTGTGTATAGCAGCCACGCTGTATAAAGTGGTATAATATACTGAAACCTACTTATAATAAAAAAAAATAGCTTTTATATTAAGTGAAAATTACTCACGTTTTAAAAAATTGTGTCCGGGTCAGTAAAGTATAATTTTGAAAAAATAAATTCCTTAGTAATAAGTTAAAACAATGAAAATAATCCCTCTAATATAGATAGACCACTGGAGAACACGGAGGATGTACATTGGTCTAGCGAACTAAAAGGACTGAACAGAGTGAGTTTGGGCTGCGCATCACAAGTGCAAGTATAGACATGTTCGGGCAAGTCTCAGCATTATGTCGCGCACTTCTTGAGGAACCAAATCACGCGCACACACACTAGGGATGTTCTATTATTGAATACAAACATAGTTTCACTCTTTTGGTTCAATTGAAAAATTGATTTTTTTTCTCCCACAGTTAGATTGCTGAAATATCACACTGTGCACTGTTTTAAAAGTTCCCTATCTAGTCTAAAACAATGGATGCAGTTATCAATTAAACCAACAATTTTAGGACCGTGTAGCTTGTTTATTAATAGATTAACTAGTAGAATAACCTCTCACACAATATAATTTATGTTTTGTGGACCGATTCAGAACATAATAGCGACCCAACTATATGAAACCCAATCATCCGAGGTTCCGTATTATTTGAGGTGGTAACACAATCTATGTTCAGTGAGAATTGTCTAGGAAATGTTTTATTCGCAGATTCTGTTCCTATTGTAATACCATCGTATCGTGTATATTCGTTAGTTTATCGTAAATTATGCTTGTTTTTTTATAATGAGTAGTGAGTGACTTTTTCTAAGTGCTCTTTAACTCACAACTACCCTTCTATGCTAATATATATATTTAATATTTAGCACCGCGTCTTACTACCCGTTCGGTTTATACGCTCTAAGTACTAATTACGCTAATGGATTAGGAATTGGGAAGGATGAATAAGAGGAAGTGAACCTGCATTTGCGTGGAGGGAGAGTTGAAACAATTAAGGAAAAACCACCCCCAGTTCACCCGACCGAGATTCGAACCTCAATCTCCCCGTCCTCAGCAGTCGAGCTCAACACGATTAGCGCGTTGGCCAACTACGCCACCGAGGTGGGTTATGCTAATATATATCGCATGTTATTTCGTATAACATGAGCTTTCAGTAACTCGAGGTGGTCTCGCCCCTATCCACATTGAATTATCAAACCACTATTATGATATCACTCGAATGTCTAAATTTATTTGGAAGTATTCGCTTATTTCCTCTAAAATACTACCATTCCTCATACTTACACCATTAGACTAATTATCATATATTCGTATAAATTTAACAGATGGTAACACGCGGTGATTTAAAAAAAAAAAGTATATCAGCATATGCGTGAAAATAAATTGATTAACTATATAATAAATACCATATTCAGTACATCCACCAGGGATTTTAATCCCAACACCCCCATCACTGGAAAATCAGACTAAACAATTTTGGCCTTAACTCCCATTACCAACTCCTGTGATACCCCCCAATTATGATTGAACCATGGACCCCCCAGTCCAGAGTTAGCTACGCCAACCACAACTGCTGGTATTGAAACAAACTGTATATATATATATATATACTTGATATTTTTGTTATTATTTACAGCGTAGAGCCACCACCTGGGAAACAAAGTGCAGACATTTATCAAGCGAGCATTACTCAGCATTACCCCTTTGGCCCCTTTAACCCCCTTCCCCCCCCCCACACACACACCAGAATGCTATATATAATGCACCGGTGATATATTCTCATCAGCTAATAATGCAGGTACCTTCATGACTTTTTTTTCTAGAATATTACTTGTTACCGGGTTGAGCTGGAACCTAGAATACTTCACTTGGTAGAAATACTCACTGAGCCAGCTATTGTTTGGGCTGCCAATGTGCGTGGGGTTTAACCTAGAGACTGCCCTAATACCACACTGCATACGGTTTTGAGGGCAAACCGCACAATACTATAAACAAAAACCCATTTGGCTAAACTACAAAATAATAAGTTTGAATAAAACATGTGGTAGAAAACTATGGTCTCTCCCCGTAGCTCAGTGGTAAAGGAAGCAGGGTAAGGGGTGAGGGGTTTAAAGGATAATATTTCGGTTCCAAGTGGATTCTTAAATAATTAGGTATATACCAACAGGTTTGTCCTCTGGCATAATACTTGGCGAGAGGGATCCGCAGTTTATTTAATATATATATATATATATATATATATATGTATAAATGTGTATCCATGCAATGTTGTGTGGTAGTGTATAGAAAGTTTGAGGTACCATATATCTCAATATTATGTATGGTTCGAGGTTACATAGTGAGGTTTCATATTGTTCAATTCATCAATAACTTGTTTAAAAACATTCTTTTTCGCACCCATTCAAAGCCATATATAAATTTTAATTTATTTTCCCTCTTGAGTGGATTATAAAGTAGATTAATTTTATGTATAAATATAATCAAATTAAATATATAAAGCAATTTTCGATTGAAAAACATGATAATTAGTGTATTTTAATTTTTTGCATAGGATTAGGTAGTAATATTAGCATCAACAGCTAGATAAAATATATTCATAAATGTATTTATAGATCCTGTAGAGAAATTAGTTATTTCTCGAAATTGGTTTGCCATAAAATTTAAATGGTAAGATACAATCGTACATATTTTCTCATATAGTGAATAAAAGCTTGAAATTATTTTTCAAAATTAAGTTATTCTTAAAATAACCTCAAATTATCTATATTTGTAAAAAATATACTCTTATTCACCATTAAAAACTATTCCCAGATACCAATTTTGAACTCAATTTTAAAGGCCATTTTTGATATATTTATAATTTTCTTAAATTGCTCGTAATTAAACTACCCTCAAAATAATTTACTAATAAAACCCAGCAAACATTAGTTATTATCATGTAAAATATTCTCCAAATACCAATTTTTAACAAAACATTTACAGCTATTTTGAAAAGATATCAATCATCAGTAAATAATTACTAAAGGAATTGTTTTAAGAAACACAAATACAGATTGGAGCAGAAAGTTTTTACACATTTAATAACAGTAAATCGTCATAATATTGACAAATGAATACTTAAAATTAAAGTTAAATAACAAAAAAAAATATTGACCATTTTCTGCACACCCTTGAATTATATATTTTTACTAAAAAATCTTGTCATTAAGAAAGCCACTACTATATGCATTACACATTTGTATGCGCTCCTTGAAACTTGGCATGACTTTGTGTAATCTTTTTGTTGAATTGCTTCAATTTCCACAACAATTCTCTCTTTAAGTTACTGAATTGTTTTGGGTGAGCTGCGTAAACAAGACTCTTTAACAAGGCACACAAGAAAAAGTCTGAAACTGCCAAGTCTGGTAAGCATAGTGGCCAGGTGATATCCCCAAATCGCGAAACGAGGTATCCGGATAATATTTTTGGAAGCATCTCCATTGATGATTGGGCTGTTTTGGGCCATTGCCCCAACATAATGTAGCCACAGGTTGATGGTATTCCTGCTCTTAGGCTGCTGTTCCGGGGTCCGGCTCACTACACACTTACCAGGGTATACAGCTTCGGACTTTTTCATGTGGGGCATGTTCAATAATCATGTCTACTCAACTCACCCAAAAAGCAGTCAGTTACTTAAAGAAAGAATTGTGCTGTGAATTGAGTCTGTTCAACAATACACATTGCACTGAGTCATTTCAAATTTCAAGGAGTGCATACAAAATATACATTGCATATGATAGTGGTCTTCTTAGGGACATTGACTAAAAAAAAATATTCAAGGGTATTTTAAAAAATTGTAAATTTTATGTTGTAATTTAAATTTTATTAGAAGAATATAGTTAAAATAGCAGCAATATGGGGTAATTAAATGTGTCAACATTTTCTGCCACAGCCTGTGTACATAATTATTTATAACTTAATAAACTTAACAATTAAAATTGAACCAAATTGATAGAATCAGTTCTTAAAATATTTAATTAATATTTTTAAAAAATCAGTCACCAGTAGACTACCCTTAAACGAACTCCGCCCCCCCCCCCCCCCAAAANCCCAAAAAAAAACAGTATCCAGTTTTGTTTGTCATGTAAACATTCCCCAAATATCCATTTCAAACGATATTTATAAAGCCATTTCCGAAAATTTTGTAATTAAAAAAAATTGCTTATAGTAAACTACCCTTAATTTGGACGCCAGGCTAAAAATTAAAAACAAATCTAGATTTGTTGTTTTATAATATCTAGATATAAACTTTAAACCAAATCCATTAAACCGTTTCAGATCTGTGGCCAGGGACGGATGTACGGACAGACAGACAGATAAATTGGTAAATCCACGTTTTTGGGTTCGAACACATATATAACGAAAAGATTCATCATTATCTCGAAGTAAAATTTTTCACGTTTGCAATACTTTCTTTAGATAGGAGAAAGTAAAAAATATATATCACCGAGTGGTTTTCTTCAGTTGTTGCTTGCTTGTTTCAAAATTCAAATATCTATGATTTATTCTATGTTTTTACCAACAAACATAACACATAGATAGCTAATATACTGTAGAGTAGTAAAGAAGCCATATAAAAAATGGAGATGAGATTTTTGACGGTCGTAGAACGAGTGTTATTTTGCCTGGACGAGCTCGGCTCTTTCAAGTATTTGACCCAAACCAAGAGGGCAAGCAAAACCCGGGAGAGATTTACAAAATGTGCTCGGTGGGATGAAGAGGGTCTAGAGACCAGGTTGATTAAGAGGGGAGAGGGGGTGGGTTTGCGGTTCGTCGCCCAGTCAGGTTTGATCGCTGTAAGGAATGTTGTGGGGTAAAGAAGGGTTGGCAATCAGCAGCTGTACCCACACTCGTAACCGAGGACGAGACTTGACCCTTAAGAGCCCTTCTCACACCACGGGTAACGCACTGCTAGATAAGGAAGGAACATGGAACACTTAGAACTTTTAGAGAAAAATTAGGTCAACATATATAATATTTTACTATATTATTAGTAATCAAATAGCCGAAGCTATTATTTATGCTTTTTAGTGAGATATTCTCCATCTCGATATCATATTCTCAAAATGTTAAAATTACACCTAAACACGGGATGATTTCTGGATAGCTCAGTGGTTAGAGTTTTGACGTACTAATCCAAAAGTCCCGGGTTCAATTCCCGTGTCATTTTTCAATTTTCAGAATATATTATTAGTGTTATTTTATAAGTATTAATACTATCCATCAAATGTGACATCTTCAGCTAACATGATTTGACATATAGATAAAAAAAACTTCTTTTTCTTCCACCACTTCATGCTACCCGTCTGGGTTACCTACCTACGGCTGTAATGGTTTTTATTTAAAATAAATATCACAAAGTAATAATTCGTGTTTATTTATTCAACCCTTTGATTATGGTTAGCATTTAAATAATGACTGTTGCTGTTAAAAATTGAGTTGAGGTGGTTGATTATTTCACCTACATACTCTATAATTATGTAAACGTATCACACGTACATTCTGGTTGAGTGTTCCTACGACAAAGGTCGCGAGGTGTCTATATTCCATTCACGGTAGGAATTATTCTCTGAAAGGTCTTTTTCCCTACCAATATCCTACTATATAGTAGATTTATGGTAGGGAAAAAGGCCTTTCAGAAGTCAATTCCTATGGTGAATTGATTATAGCTACTCTCGTGGCCCCAAGAGTAAGGTCCACTCCACCTGGTTGATTTTTCTTGATAATTGATATCGGCTAGTGTCGCTTTCACTGCCTTAAAAAAATGGATACCAGAGTCGGAGAAATATTTTAAAAATTTACTGTTCTCTACCACTTTTCTTTTCCCAATAATAAATACTAAAAATTAGGTATTGTTAACCTGGTTTGAGGAAGTGAGAAAAAGGTATGTTCAATACATATTTCAAACTGGGATCTATAAATTCTGTTATTATTCAAGTTTAAGATCTACATTATATTAGACCAGTTATTTATAAATCAGTGTAATTTAGTAACATATTTAAGAGGAGTTAAAAATAATTTGTGCTTTTAGCGTGCACTTTTTGAACCAACTGATATAATTATATCAGCACACAGTACACAACATACAGCCTAACTCAACTCTTTATCATATGCGACACTCAGCCTATAAAAAGTAAATTCAGAAATTTTTAAGGGTAGATATCTGTTTTCCAAATTATATTTGTGACTATATTGGGAATTAAACCCGAAACCCAGAGTTTAGTAGACAAAGGCGCTACTAGCTCAATGTTAAGGCGTGAAAAATTTAATCTCTATAAGCACATTAAGAAAAAAAAACTTTTACTGTTAAAATACATATCTTATTTTATTGATTTTAAGACGTCATTATATTTATGTAATCCACTTTTCAATTAAACTTAGATTTCACGCTTGTAGAAAACACCGTTAGTTGAAAGAAATATATGTTATAATTTAGATTAAAAAATATGCTCCCACATTCTAACTGTAAACCTAATAAATTCCATGTTTTCCTTTTTATAGACATTAACCATTTCGCTTGTCTACGAAGCAGAAACTGCACTGACCCCTCATTTCAAAGCTCCAACTACCCCTCCCTCCCTTACCCACCACCATTAACTCTAGCCCCCTTAAAATTCTCACATATCACCCCTTTAAAAGCACTCAGAACTCCCCCAGAACCAGCTCGTGGGAACCTAAATTCAACTCAAACCCCTTACACCCCCTCCCACCCCCTTTCAACAAAAACATTGTGTGTCTCCACGAATTGCATTAAATGAAAGTGAGCTAGTTTTTTTTTTAGCCTACGCCTCTTTTCATCTAGCTCCCGAGTGCGCTTACATTTGGAAATATTAATGCCTACAGCTTTCATTTGTTTTTGTTATTTTTAACCGTTGAGATGTTGTAGTGTGGACAAAATAGCACGCTTTTATAAAGAATAGCTTAACTCCCAACTTCAAACAGTAAAAAACAAATAAAACCCTCTAAAATAATTTAACTAATAACCACTTTCGAGTTTAATTTACCTAAACTGGGTTTTCCTTGATTTTGTGTAAAAGCGTATTTAATTTAACTAAGACTACACAGAGTATAAGTAATATAACTTTCAAATATATTTTCAAATAGTTGTATTACTTTAAGTAGAAGTTAATAATGGCTCTGAAAACGCGACGAACCTGTTTAAATTAGCTGTATCTTTTTTTTTAGCACCGCGTCTTACTACCCATTTGATATATTCGTATATATACTAATTGCACTTATTGTTTAGGGACTAGGAAGGTTTAAGTAAGAGGAATATACCCACATTTGCGTGGAGCGAGTGTGGAAAAGCCCTTAGGAAGATCCACTTTTGCATCCGATTGAGATCTAACACCGATATCCCTGTCCTCGGCAGTCTAGTATCTTGCAAGAGTAGCACTTTAGACCATCGTGTCACTGAAGTGGGTTCTCCAACAGATTGTTTACCATCTTAATATCAAGAATAGGAAAAGAGGACCAATTTCACATGTATGGTAGGGTAGGGCTATTTGGAGCAAGGGGCTATTTGAATCAAAATAAGGATTCAAGCTACTACGCAGTTATTATGCATATTTTTTGGTGTTTAATTCTTATAATTTAGTGAATGATCTACTGGATGTAGAATGGTAAAAAAAATATTATACTTTTTAAACGTTTAAATAGCTGAAAAAATTATTTTACGAGAGCAATCGATGGGAGACAGACATACTTTTATTAGTGATATAAATAATTGTCTTCGCGTTGTAAGGTTTCACACTCTTATAGTTGTTGATTTCGAAATAATATTTTTTAAACCTAAAGCTTAGTATTTTGGGATCATCACCAAGAAGTTTGAGCGTATTTTATTGGAAAACAATAGAGTTATTTAATATTTAAAAATAGTTTGTTCCGGGGTTATTTGAATCACTTTTTAAGGGGTTATTTGAATCATTATTTTCTTGCGTTTTTATTTAATTTTAGAATATACACTTAATTATTTATCCTTTTCTGACACTTCGTAGAGCGAGCTTATGGGCTGTCATATTATTATCGTTGTTGGATTTGAAAATAAAATTGTTTGAACTAAATTTTAAAAACAAACTAAACATATTAACTACTACACATTATTTCTCACTAGTACGCCAAGCTTGAAGAATATCTCCAGTTTATTTAGAAAGGTATTTCTGTCTCGTTTAAAATACTTAGATGTATTATAGTTGTAAGCTGTAGTTTGGACAGCCCTGTTGAATACCTACCAAACTGAAATCAGAATCTTCGTGGGGGTAAGTCCTAGTATATTAACATCTTAACCATGTATACACTACTTAAATACAATATAACTTAAACTTGTATAGTTATATAAGTTTTGATATAGTTTTAAAATATAGTTTTAGATGGTTCCAGAATAAAAAAAATTATAACAACAATGGCCATAAGAAAGAATGACCCAGGCCCTAGACAGTACACTTGACGAAAACTGGAGTGTCGGAGCAGCTGCATCACATTTCAAGGTACCATTCAGTACACTGCAAAGAAAGGTTCGGGTGGATAGACTACTTAAAACCACTAATGGGCACCACCAAGATAACCCAATTATAATACAAAAGTCAATAGACCATCCTAAAGTCATATCCTTCGAGCAGGATAGAACACTATTAGAAAGATTAAAAGTGTTTTGTAATCGTGGTTTTGATCATTCATCGGAAAGTGTGCGTTAGGCTGTGTTCCAGTTTACTAAGTCCCTTAACATCAAGAACCCTTGAAATTATTATGGCTAAATTGCAGGCAAGGATTGGTTTGTTTCTTTCATGAAACGACCTGAAGATATCTCCCTAAGAAAGCCAGAAGGTTTGTCAAAATCTCGCGCTGAAGGAAAGAATATAAATGCAGTCGAAGAATTTTACAAATTATTAAATGATGTCACAGTTGATCTTGGAATCCATGTTCAGCCACAATCTCTTTACATGGACGAAACTGGTTTTCCAATTAACAACAAACCATCTAAAATAGTAGCAAGAAAGGGGAAGCGAGAGGTAGTTTCATTAACAAGCTTAGAGAGAGGTGAAAACGTGACCGTTGTAGCATTCTGCAGCGCTAGTGGGTCTTTTATACCCCCAGTCATGATTTTCAAGAGAAAAAGAATGAAAGAGGAATTAAACATTGGAATGCCATCGGGATCATTAGTACTAATGTCAGAGAGTAGGTACATGAAGAAAGACTTGTTCCTAAAATGGCTGGAAAATTTTCAAAAACACTGATCTTCTGTAAAATACCTGCTTATTATAAATGACCACTCATCACATCACTCTCTTCAGTGTCTTGAGTTCTGTTTGCACAGCAAAATAGAGCTATTGTGCCTTCCATCTCACACCACGCACGTTCTACAGCTTCTTGATAGGTCAGTTTTTAAATCCCGAAAAGCTTTTTATCCTCTAGAAACTAATTCATTCATTCACAACAACCCAAAAAGCTCAATCACCCTATTAACCTTCGGCAGACAGCTAAATGCTGCTTGGATCAAAGGAGAAACTGTTGGGAATGCGGTCAAAGGTTTCGAATGTAGAGGGATATTCCCTAACAATTGCAATAAAGTGCCCGGAGAAAAATTTCTTCCTTCCCACACCTTTCTTGCAGATAGGCCTATAGGAGAACTGGAAACTCCATGTGACACTGCAGGACTATCAACCAGACAACAAACATATACCATTATTTTTTCTCAAGTATTACCAACACCGGTCAAAGCTTCACACACATACAAACAAAGAGCCTGCATTACAAGAAAATGTTGATGAAGTAAGTTCTAAAATAGCTTTATTTTTCAAAAAAGAAACTAATATTGTTATGACCTTGAAATACCGAGTCTCTGAGTTTCTCCCCCCTTCCTCAAAAAAAAACTTATATGAAGAATATAATTTCGATCATATTTTTGACAATGAAGAAGAAGAAACTGCACCATGTGATTTTTGTAACGCTTCTTATCTGGACAAAAATTCAAGTGGAAAAGGAAACTGGATTCGGTCTCAAACCTGCAAATTGTGGTTTCATGAAGTATGTTTCAGGGCCTTTAAAAAATAGTTTAAGTGTAGAAAATGCACATAAATATCTTGTTTGCATCTACTAGTATACACATTTAATAAGAAAAAAAATTAAACTTGCTATAATCATGGTAATATATCAAAATAAATGTGTGATTCAAATAACCCCATCTTTTATCCAAATAGCTCCCCGTTTTCACTGTTATTTCCACTTGATGATGTTCAGTTTAATTATTTCCTACTTAGATTTTTTTTCATAAAAAATATTACTAGGTATTGTTCAGAAGATATGAATAAAGACATAAATAACTGTTTAAAACAATTTGTAAGCATATTATAGGTAAAAACTTAAATCAAAGTTGAAATGACCCAAAAAAATCACCATATCATACCACTTTGTGACACGCAAACAAGGACTGGAACCCACCTCGGTGGCGTAGTTGGTTAACGCGCTTGTGTTGAGCTTGACTGCTGAGGACGGGAAGATCGAGTTTCGAATCTCGGTCGGGTGAACTAGGGGTGGTTTGTCCTAAATGATTTTCCACTCTCCCTCCACGCAAACGCGGGCTCACTTCCTCTAATTCAAACTTCCCGATTCCTAATTCATTAGCGTAATTAGTACTTAAAGCGTATAACCCGAACGGGTAGTAAGACGCGGTGCTAAATATTAATATATATAACAAGGACTGGGTGGCAAGATAGTACGGAAAAATAAACAATATTATTTGAAAATCAATAACTGCTGCATATTATGAACAAAATTCAACAAGTTTTGATTTTTAAATTCTGTACTGCAAAATCTGTTGCAATTGAAAGATCGTGCTTTCATACAAATTATTAATGTGCACGATTTCTCTCCATACAAACCAACACGTAGGTTAATCTTAAAATGATATTTACTTTAAAAGCGACCTACTTACTCAATATTAAGCAGTGCACACAAATTTTGGAACAATTCATCCGAGCTCGGTAATACCCTTAAATGAACTGTGGAGTAATAATTAAATTCATAATGACTTAGTTCAAATGGAACATGGAGGTTATGATAGGTTAGGTTAGATTAGTGGTTATGAGTTGAATTGGATTACAGGTTGTTTCACAATTTTAGTGGATCAGCTGACCGGTATACCTTATTCAAAAATTTGAGTGCACCCATACATATTATGTCATAATAGAAGCACTTAAAATATGTATTGTTGATAAAATCAACAATACACTGTCTTTATACGATGGGTAAATATGAACAATAATAACATATAAGCATTTAGAGGCAATTTGGCATCATGAATAAATGTTTATTAAAAACATAATAAAGTTGGGGGTGAAGGATACACGAGTAGAGGTCAGGTTTTCTTACAGTTTTTGTAGCAATTTTTTATTTATTTTTTGTCAAAATGAGACAAATATTATTTTCCTCACATGGTAACATCAACAGTCGTTAAATATCTGTCAAATGTGTCCTGGAATTTAATGACAACTTTTGCTCTTCATTTAAAAGGTTTATCATTCATACTATTCATTATGCTCATGACCGATACTAAATAACTTTTTATATCATCAAGTGAAGAAAATTAAACTCTCTGTCCCTACTGGAGTAGTATTTAAATTATTTTGGTCAAAAAAAAGTGTTGCTATAAAAACTGTAAGCACACTTACCTTATTCTGCGTCCCTTACACTCCTACCTAAAGTGTGGTACACTAGACAAGTTAAAAAGAAAGTTCAGCTAATGCTTAAGTGGTGCACTGGTGGTCAAAGGTTCGACATCCCTGAACTGAATGCAGCACAAAACACATATTCTGTTGAATAAATTTTCCCAAGTGTGTGTGTGCAAGAAGTAAATGTATACTCTGCTCAACAATAAATGTAGCAAGCATACCTCGAAAATTTTCACTATGACGTAGATTATTAGATAAGGCCATAGTGTAATCTTTTGTTTGGGTAAACGAAGCACATTTTGTTATGGTTTGAGGGCACATAAAGCCTTAAAACTAATCATAATTTTGATATTGAAAATTATTTTCGCAATTTCAATACTACCTCTACATGAGAATCTTAAACAACTAGTGAAAAAGTCTTCTAAATAGTTTTTTATACTCGTTTCTGTGTTCTTATGATCCAATGCATCTCTCTCATGTTATATTGGCCTGCTGAGGACGAAGATATTGGGGTTCGAATACACATAGGGTCTACTGAGGTTATTATTTCTTACGTGGTTTCTCACCCTCCTTCAATTCAGATGCGTGTAAATTACCTCTAAAATGATTCCTTCTTCATCCCTACCTCATTAGAGTAATTATCATATATATATATATACATATACATATATATATATATAGAGAGAGAGAGAGAGAGAGAGAGAGAGTTGTTGACATCTTACACTCATAATCGGCCAATCTTGAGTCCCCCACGCCGGTGACCCCACCAGGCTGCTTCATATCAAACATCCCCGCCCAACTTGGAAAAGACTGCTCCGGTGAGAAATACAAAGCCCTCGAGCCGTCATGAATATGCATGTAATTTGCGTTAGTTAGAGAAGATTGCGAGCGTATAGGGCGACTCTATCGCATGTTGGGAGCGATAACTGGGGCCTATCGGGGCCCACTACATGGCAATGCCCGGTTCTTCCTTGTTTGGACTAGAAGACGGCAAGTGTTGGAGAAAGGGAGGGGGAGTAGTTCCCTAAAGACCAGTACAAGCGAGGAGGCCTCTTCGCTAATGGGGTTATGTTAAGGGAGTTGCGTACCGTACTTATGCATATTTTGTGTAGCCGAGTCTCGTCAATGTTTGAAAGGTTCTCTCACTATGCCTCTGCTTCAAAATAAAATTCTCGCTCTGCCTTGGCTATGTAGTTCAAACAAAGACGTTCTAATAATATCTAACAACTAAAACAAAACCTGTACTGAAATATCTAAAAAAAAAATCTTAAATGACTCTTGATAAAATAAAACAGATTGTTAATGGCACGTTTTAACAAAGATGGAAATTAGAGTTTTTTTTTAACACCATGCCTTACTACGCATGCGATAATTACTCTAATGAGGTATAAATGAGGAAGTAAACATTTTTAAGAGTTAACATAACCATATTTTAGGGGAAAGAAAGCGGGAAAACATTTATTTTGTTCGTTCTCGATGGAAATAAATTGTATTATCTAACTGGCCTTAAAGAAAGAAAATGTTGTTATAGTCATGATGGACTTTTTTCTTCAAATCGTGTTCTCAAACTAATTCGCAAAATATTATATAGGCCTATTATGTCACGTCACAAAGAAATATATAAATATTACAGTTACATTTTGTATAGGAAGGGGTACGTAGAAAATTTAATACAGTATATCTATTTTCACGTATTCATGCGTCAATTCATGTGAACTACAGCTATCACTTTTGATAGAGTATAACTGATAGCAATACCTATTACCAAGCACTTGAAAAATAGCTAAAATTTTTAAATCAATTTTTGCCACAAAAAGTTTATACTTTTTAAAAGGCCCTTCTAGTGAAAAAGTGACTTTAACTCTGATGTAAGCTAATGCTATCCAACTTTTTTTTCTTGCTATAACCAATAAGAAAAAAATAGTTTCAATGCAAACTTTGGTTACGTAAGATTTTTCAGTTACGTGAATGTAATAATTATTTTTCTCTCTAACTTTTTCACAAAAAGAATCTATGAAGAGGGTTCGGAGGAAAGAAGGTTGATCTGCGTATCATTTTTATTCCCCAGTTGGACGTAGATTTAAAATAAAGGAAGTTGGTAGGCGGTTGAGATGGGGGGGCGGGGATGGTGTGGATGGCGTTCCATTTCAATTCATATCTGGTGGGTGGGGTGTAGATCCGGAGGAGGTCAGCTGTTCACAAAAATGAAAACGGTGAATAGAGGTGGCACGAAAGGGACAGCAAAAAGGTTGGATTCATAGACGTAGAAACCATTTTACTTTACACGTACCCGTTAAAGATAAAGAAAAGCAACTATTTTATAGCTGTGTTAACGTATACTTCGTTTACCTTAGTAGGTATCAGTATTGTCTTGCATTATTCCACTATGTTACAGCTTTTAAGATAGGGTCATAGTGTAGTTCATCAAGGCAAGAGGGCTGCCACCACTCAGGGTAAATGTAATATACACTCTGTTTGCCATACAATGTTAAGAGGGCTATATGATAGAATACTGAGAGACGTTGCAGATGCTTTTAAATCAGAAAATATTTAATCAGTTATTTGATATTTTTAAATATATTTAATAAAAAAATGTAGGCGAAAATTATCAGCAGGATTCTGATCAGTCAAATAATTTAAATTTTGTGTTTGAAGTTACTAGTGGAATGGTGCGCCGCACAGAATTTCTCGCTCTCTCGCTCTTTGATCTTAAAATGGAAGCCTTTTACTAAAATCTTTTAAAATTTTGTGAAATGAAAGGGGTGGAGTGAAAGTAGAAAATCCAATGACAATTTACGTGAAAATTTATAGTTCTTTAACATGGCGTGTGCCCTTGAGACTTTAATGCAGGGCTGGAAAAAACCCATTCTGGTTGAGTTTTATTGGGTTTTCTCATAAAACTTTTAAACTTTAATTTCTACATGTGTTATGACTAAATTTAAAAATTTTCGGCCAAACCTGATACATTTGTGCAACGTAATGAGTGTAAATTAAGAAGTTTTATTATTATTATTATTATTATTATTATTATTATTATTATTAGCACCGCGTCTTACTACCCGTTCGGGTTATACGCACTTACGCTAATGTGTAAAGAGTAGGGTGATTGTGAGATAAAATGAAGGACCTACAGTTTAACGTGGAATCCGGACCACGGTGGAGGCCTGGCATTCCTCACATTCACAAGATGTCTTGTCAGAGGTGAAGGAAGGGTTTGGTAATAAGATAAATCTGTGCCAGGACCGAGGATTGAACCCCGGCCGCCAGCATAGAAGTCTGACACCTTACCCCTAGACCGCCAGGTCACCAATTAAGAAGTAAATTTAGAAGTAAATTTATAAAATCAGTTAATAATTATACTAGTAATTCTATGCTGTAAATACGATATGTTATGCTAACTGCAATAAATTATACTACCTTACTCTAATTTTATATGTTAAGTAAGGTAAAATATTGATTGAAATATGTAATGTTTCCTTTTTTAAATGTTGACTCAAATAGGCGTGATAAAGACCAGAACAAAACTACAATATAAACATTAACTAATATTAGTAGGTGGTTCAGGGAAACTTCTGCTGGGTGTACGTGGACGGAATTGGGCGTAACCATAAAATAGGGGCAAAGTACCACTTAATCGACACAGCCCTACCAGATCCATCATTGCTTTATTGACGTTTTGGAAACTTTACAAAAAAATATAATGTACCCGCTAAGGTACTACCTCAGTTTAGCTTTCGGAGAGCAGGAAAGCATTAAAACATACCTGTACTAAATACACTTAGCCCCAAGAAAAGAAAAAATATATATATTATAACTATTTTGAACAAACTAATGGAGAAATCATGTATATAATGAAAAATAAAGATGGTTGATTTATTTATATGTAATAACAGTATTGTACCCTACCTATAAAGCCTGCCAGTAATATACAGAACTAATGTCTCAAACAATTTTACTTATTATTATTATTATTATTATTATTATTATTATTATTATTATTAGCACCGCGTCTTACTACCCGTTCGGGTTATACGCACTTACGCTAATGTGTAATGGTAGGGTGATTGTGAGATGAAATGAAGGACCTACAGTTTAACGTGGAATCCGAACCACGGTGGAGGCCTGGCATTCC
>CABFVX010000017.1:687279-703576 GCA_902151425.1 Timema shepardi
ATAAGTTTACACTGCAGATTTTAGGCCTAAAATACTACAGCTAAGAAATGGTATGAAGTTTAAAATCAATATAAGTATTTCCCATTATAAAATACCAAAAAAGAAATCACAATTTATGTTTTAGACGGTACCCGGTGGGCCGCCAAAACTACGAAACTCCCTCCAATTATTTTATTACTATTGTTATAGCTAGAAATTTGTGCAATCCTTCTAAAAGGCGGAGATGCCGATTTTCCATCTCCCTCTTCCCGGCAGGGCGAGACTGCATTCTGTAAACGGGTAAACGAAGCGCGTTCACACACACTCAAAATGGCTTCCTGAGAAATCTCTGAAATAATTAGAAGAAAATGAATAAAAGCTCTACGAGCGAAGAAATAAACACGACTACAAGGTGAAGCATATTAGATAAAATAAAAATATAAAACTTTAAATAGTTTTTTTTAATTTACTTGTAAGCCAGGAAGCCATTTTAAAACATAGATACAAATTTCCCTTGTAACTGCCAGCTAAGCATGCTATCTTCCAACCATGACACTAACCAGATAGACTTTAAAAAAATAAATACAAACTGATTATACTATATAAAAGTGGTTAGAACAATAAAAAATACAGGCGATTATTAGATTCATTACAATAATTATGATCAACACTGATTTTAGACATGTTAACCAACATAATTATATAGCTAAATAGTAACTAAACTAGTGCTAGTTTTGTATTTAATACTATTAAATAGTACAAGATTTAAATATCTAAAGTTTGAGAACATTTAATATAAAATATTCTCAATGTTAAATTTTATTTTAGAAAATGACCCGGTATAAATAATCATTATTCAATTATTTAGTAATCTATTTAGCTATTTTTATTTTCATTTCTTTGTCATGGCAATACAAGTATACAACTTCAATCAAGTATAATTTTAAAATGGAAGACAATATTGAATAGGTTACCGGGCTAAAGTAATTTTAAAGCTCTATTACGTTATTAATGTGAAAATTGATACTAGTTTTAACAATTTGTTAAGCACTTGTATTACTTATAAGTGGTAATACCGATAATAACAAAATTAAATAGTCTATGCTTACCAATGTGTTTTAAAAACTGATAATAACATATATCAAGTGGAAGCTCAAAAGTGACGAGCCTACAAAACTTTCGATCTCGATATCGAGCTTAAATTATGATCTCGGCTCGAAGCTTGAAATATCGAGAACTCGCCGAGTCCTAGTATTTACTTGGATGCATAGAAAATGAACAACCACAATGGAACACTGTAAGTTTCAGTATCATCCCACGTGACACCCAAAACAAAATAGATGGAAAACTGTGAAGGTATCTGCCTACATACTGTTGGACCAATCAGCTTCATGGATAAAGAGGGTAAACCCCTGCAACTAAATTGCTTAGTTAACCAGCTCTAGCTATGTAGCTAGAAGGGAGAATCCCCTGCCTAGATATTGTGACCTTCAACTATGACTACAGAAGGGAATCTGCTTCTGATGTATCTGAATGACTCACTTACTGTTCATTTACTTTTGAGTTCTTCTCATACCTTGGTTGCTTTTGTGAGTCTGTAATGTTATATTAAACTGTAAAAATAGGCAGTTTTGAAGAAAAAAACTCATAGCAAACCAAGTGGGTTTTATCAAGTGGGCCCACCCAAAAGGGCCCGGGTGGATTTTTTCGGGTTGTGTCCACTATGGCAAACCTTTCTTTAATGTATATTTAAAAAAAAGATAAATGGCATACCAATAATCTTTGTTCTAACATTCCATTCAGTGAAGCGTCTAGCAACTATCGAGTGGAAACCGATCAGACGTTACCATGAAGATAAAAAATAACACATCTTTATGATTATGTATTTAAATAATCAATAGCGTCTCAAGTCAAGATTTGTAAGAAATAAGATGTATGTATTAAATTTAATTGTCAGTGCATAATGTTATCTGTTCACAGTGTATATTCTAAAAGGAGCAAAATAGGTAATTATAGCCTTAAGAAAATCACCAGGCGTTTCCCTGAAAATAGGTGGATTGACCACAATGACGAGAAAATCCTTCCTACAGTGTATTCTGGAAGAGTCGGAGTTAGGCCGCTTGGCACTTAGAGCTTTAATGAAACCATCGCTACTCGCTTTGGTGGTCGAATAGTCTAAGGTATATCCTTCTCGCGAAAGATGGGATTACGAATGACAGGGAGACCGGGGTTCCAATCTCAGTCAAATGTACTGATGGTGGGTCTTTTCTTAAATGGGTTTATACTCTACCTTCACGTTAATGCGGCTATATTTCTTCTAAGATTCAATCTTACTTATCCTTAAAACATCGTAATTAGTACATAAGTGGATTATAACTGGGACGGGTAGTAATACAGGGTGACCACAAAACATCACTGGTCTACTTGTAATGCTTGAATAAAAATTACGGCTATTGCAGCCTGTGTGCATGACCGAAGGACTAACTACAGGACTAAGGACCGAAGGGCTGACTACAGGTCAAGAGGACCACAATTTAATTCTATATGAGTGTGTTTAATTAGTCTGGTTGTAAAAGGGATCATTCGGGATCTATTCGCCGTTTGGAAAGAAAATATTTTAAACAAACCCATCAATTTTATTTTTAAGATTAAGCAAAATTAAATAGTTGATAAAATCGACGTGTTAAAAACTTATTCCGTCAGAGAGAGCACTGAGACTTGCTTCAAATATTGTCCATCCGTCTTTGAACAGAGTTTAAGGTATGAAGCCTGGGGTGATCAAAAATATAAGATTTTAAATGTTGCACTGTCGGGCAAGTGATTCAGGGTGTATTGTATGTCTAGGTGAACATTGTAACGCAGGGCAGCACAGTGTGAACGCAGGATTAGGCAGCGCAGCGCAAGGCAGGACAGTGTGGATCAGGATTAGGCAGCGCAGCGCAAGGCAGGACAGTGTGGATGCAGGATTAGGCAGCGCAGCGCAGGACAGCACAGTGTGAACGCAGGATTAGGCAGCGCAGCGCAAGGCAGGACAGTGTGGATCAGGATTAGGCAGCGCAGCGCAAGGCAGGACAGTGTGGATGCAGGATTAGGCAGCGCAGCGCAGGACAGCACAGTGTGAACGCAGGATTAGGCAGCGCAGCGCAAGGCAGGACAGTGTGGATCAGGATTAGGCAGCGCAGCGCAAGGCAGGACAGTGTGGATGCAGGATTAGGCAGCGCAGCGCAGGACAGCACAGTGTGAACGCAGGATTAGGCAGCGCAGCGCAAGGCAGGACAGTGTGGATCAGGATTAGGCAGCGCAGCGCAAGGCAGGACAGTGTGGATGCAGGATTAGGCAGCGCAGCGCAGGACAGCACAGTGTGAACGCAGGATTAGGCAGCGCAGCGCAAGGCAGGACAGTGTGGATCAGGATTAGGCAGCGCAGCGCAAGGCAGGACAGTGTGGATGCAGGATTAGGCAGCGCAGCGCAGGACAGCACAGTGTGAACGCAGGATTAGGCAGCGCAGCGCAAGGCAGGACAGTGTGGATCAGGATTAGGCAGCGCAGCGCAAGGCAGGACAGTGTGGATGCAGGATTAGGCAGCGCAGCGCAGGACAGCACAGTGTGGATACAGGATTAGGCAGCGCAGCGCAAGGCAGGACAGTGTGGATCAGGATTAGGCAGCGCAGCGCAAGGCAGGACAGTGTGGATCAGGATTAGGCAGCGCAGCGCAAGGCAGGACAGTGTGGATCAGGACTAGGCAGTTCATTGCAAGGCAGGACAGTGTGGATCAGGTCTAGACAGCGCAGCGCAGGACAGCACAGTGAACACGAGAGATTAGACTGCGCCGCGCAGGGCTGGTTGGAACAGTGTGGATGCAGGACTAAGCAGCGCAGCGCAGGAGAGGGCACTGAGGAACACAACACAAAGGAGATGCGAATAGTGAAAGAAAAATAAACACATTACAGTTGTGTGTGTGTGATGGATAGCTCACGATAATTGAACCTGAGCTATGAATCAGATGCTGATGCAGAAATGAATAGTTTTCCAATGTTACTATGTAAAATGAACACGAGAGGAAATTAATTATGTAGAAGCTTTATTTCTGCGCATACGTTTTTTTTCTTAGTAGTTTATTGATGAGGAATATCTCTTTCAATTACACCAACGTATTCATTAGTCTATACTTTTATCCGTGTTTATTCTAGAATAGGGAGAGTTTTGGGGAGGGGTAACTTGAAAATGGAACGAAGGGCAAAGGGAGAGATAAAGATAATGATAAGAGAAAGAACAGTGTTAAGAGAGATAGATGGCCTCCTCTATGAAAATGACTGCAACACAGTTTCTAGTTTAAACTCCAGTGTTTGTGTTTCATTTCGTCCGATGTTGTTTCAGTGCATAGTTTTTTATGTGTGTTTTTTTTTTGTTCTAGAGCTTGCGATTAATTTTTTTTCCCCTGTTCCGTTTCAGCCGTGTTGGAAGCGTAGTTGAAACGTTGAGTAGGTTTGGCAGAAAGGGTAAGGGAAAGATAGGTGCGGGGGAGAGGGGGATCGGTGAGGGAATAAGGGAAGACGGGAAAGGGGAAGATTGTCTTATTCTTCCAACACAGCGTTAATTACTCTTCCGTCTCTTGTCCGCGTTATTCGATGATCGCAGTCAAGACGCGAAAGCCTGATATAATATTCTGCGAGTTCTCGGAGTAGAAATGATTGGTAAGCCGATTTAAAAATTAGAGTGTGTGGAAGATTTCTTTTTCAAAAATATTATGATTAATTTTACATTATGAGATGGATTTCTATGTGTGTGAGTCCCAACATTTTTTACTTTTTTACGAATTCACGCCAATTCTATAGGCTATATACGACGATTATTTTTAAATAACATATTATTTTAATCAAGGGTTTTTCTGTAGTCTGTTTAGTTTCTTAATAAAACCGCACCATCATATTCTACATGAGAGACCAATTTCTCTTCAAAAGTTTTTTTTTTAGTACTGCATCTTAGTTACTACCCATTTGGTTTACACGCCAATGAACTAATTACACTAGTGGGTTGGAGATGAGAAAGTTTGAATATATATGAAACGTACCCTCATTTGCGTAGTGATAAAGTGGGAAACCATTTAGGAAAAACTACCCTCAGCACAACCAACGGGGATCTCCCCGTCAGTTTATTCTGTTGTAAAGGTAACGCCTTATACCATGCAACCACCAAATTAGACTTCATTAGACAGAACTATCTTTTTTTTTTTGCCAAATTAAAAATGAGATCAAAACACCCTACATCAATGGACACATGAAATAAACGTTTAAATGGTCTGGACTAGTTTGATAATAATAAGGCTGGAGTTCAAATCCTGGTAAGGTGTACTGAAAATATTTACCCTATAATATTTCACATTCTTTCCTTCTGCTAATTTAAGAGTTATATTGGAATAAACATCTGGATGGACAGTCAGACATATGAAGTGACATGTGGTCAAGTTAAAACAGAGCCTCGCTAAGCTGTGTTGATTAAAACAGTCAGCAGCTTAAACAAAGAATGTCCCTACACATTAATTGTGCTTCTACAAACCACTTTGTTGTGGATATGGTAGATTTAGTTAGATGGCTAGAAAAAGCTTACCTTTATCACGCGTCATCAAATGATTCCACTCTCTCCCTTTTCCGTGAGTGCCATGAGTAATGCAACGACACGCGCAGTTCGTCAGTCACATTCGCGATAGCCAGCCCTCAACTAACAAACCAAAATGGGCACAACTAATGGAACCACCAACCCCACACCCATACACACATACCCACGCCTGGAAAATACTGGTGGTCCACTGATTTTCTGGTGACGTATCTCCGGCGAAATGACTAATTCCATCAGCCCTGCTACATATGTAACACCCTGTCGCATTAACATAAACCATTTTATAGACCAGTCGCAGGGAAAATGGCGGTGGGTTTGGGGTGGGGTGGAGGGTGTAATATTCTCCGTGTTATGTTGGCGATAATGGTTGCATACCTATTTTCGTACGCATCTTCGTGACTACTTTGCCTCGTGCATATTTTTAGGATGAGAGTTTGATGGCGAAGATAAGTGGTCTTGAAAAAGTTTTTTAGTATATCTGGAGGAAAAATATAGGCTACCCAAAACACATTGGTATTTTTTTCCTTTAGAGGTGTATATTTTCTTATTTTTAGCTCTACATCATCCAACTTGTGTAGGTTTCATTAAATAGCAATGTGGATGGTTCACAAATAATTTAGCTATTACACTTTAGGTATAGTATAGTAATAATCATATGGAGTAGAATTATAGTTAACAAATTATTTAATAGATGGGGCTATTTTTCTTGTATTCTCTACACATAATCTTATCGAATCACAGTGAAGTATACATAACATAGTTATAACATCAAGAGTGTTTAGTTAATTAGAAACAAACAGTTAATATTATTTCCCCCACTTGAGGTTAAAAAATAATAATTGTGTATTGAACATTTGAACACCCAAAGGATAAAAAGTGTAAATCATAAATATTAGTATGAATCTATATTTGAATTATGTGAGGAATGCCAGGCCTCCACCGTAGTTCGGATTCCACGTTAAACTGTAGGTCCTTCATTTCCTCTCACAATCACCCTACCATTACACATTAGCGTAAGTGCGTATAACCCAGAACGGGTAGTAAGACGCGGTGCTAATAATAATAATAATAATAATAATAATAATATATTTGAATTAATCAAACGAAATATTAACAAAAGTATAAGTATAAAGTATAAATATAAGTATATTTGAATCTTCCTCCTTCCTAAGCTATTCTTTCTCTCAACCTTTCCATCAATGACGTCATGCAGAGGACCGTACCTCCTAAGGCTATGTATCGAACACTCACATCCAAAATGGTTCTCTTCTCACCCATTCTTCCTAGCACTCCTTCATTTGTCACCCTGTCCGTCCACCTGAAATTCTCATGTCTTCTCCAACACTACATTTCAAAGCTCTTCGAGTATTTATTTTCCATCTTATATCCATACCATAAGTGTGCAAAATATGTAATGGTTTTATTTATTTCATTAATAAATACGTTTTACTTTCTCTCAACCATTCGAAGAGACAAATATTGTGACTTTAAAAAAGATTGAACTCTATATTTTGATAAATGTTGGCGTTTCATGATCCTCTGAAACCGAAATAGTGTTTTTCACGATGTCATGTATTTGTATCTTGACCTAGAGCCTAAACAATTTTACCGACTGGGCTAAAACTCGGTATTGTCATAACTTGCAACTTTTGGTAATCAAGAGCTTGCAAGGATGGCGTAAGACTGAGCGGTTGAACTATCAAATATTCTATATTAGCAGTTGTGCACACGCACCAGGCCATGTTTTTAAAACAGAGATTGTTTTGCCAGTGTATTGACGTAAACAGTAACTCAGGAGCAACATCCCTCTTCTAGTGGTTTATAGCTTTAGATGTGTTTTTCAAAAAAGAAGATCGGGAACGACGCCAGTTGTCAAGGGGCTACTTCGAAGTGCTTTACATACTCAGCTACATAGTTACGGTAGCTTGTAGGATAATATCCTACAGCTTGAGTCCCTTTTCAGTACGGAGGAGGAAACCCCTAACCATATTGAAAGTCTGAGTTATATAACAACCTCGCAACATCGGGGGGCCATGTGTTCGACACCAGTTAATGTTCTAAAACCTGAGATTAGCCAGGAAGTGGAACTACTGAGTTTTAGAGGTGTTGACAGTACGAATACCTTTTTCTAAGCTCTTTCAACATAAATATTATTTCCTAACATGTGTGAATCTTTTCACAACTTTCCGAAACCTCTATATTAGGATTGCCAACGTCCTGGTTTTCCGGGATTGTCCCTTTTTTAGATTATAGTCCCTGAGCCCCGAAAGACCACTTCAGGACACACGATGATCCTAGTTTTAACTTGTTTGATTTTGTTCGCTTTTACCCCACAATCGCTGATGTAGGAGACTTATTAACATTATTTTTTCACCCACCTCGATGGCGTAATTATTTAACGCGCTAGTCGTATTGAGCTATACTGCCGAGGACGGGAAGATTGAGTTTCAAATCTCACTCGGGTGAACTGGAGTGTTTTTTCATAAATGCGGGTTCACGTCCTCTAAATTAAACATTCACAATTCCTAATCCATTAGCGTAATTAGTATTTAAGCATATAACCCGAACGGGTAGTAAGACACGGTGCTAAAAAAACAAAAAACACATTATCTTGTCAGGTTGGTATACAAAAGTATAACACAATTTGGGAAAGTCCCATCTATTCTATAAGCTTAGTGATTACAGTATCGTTGAATTTGTATGACATTGCGTCATTGTAAGAGAGTAAGTGTAAATGTAGGGTTTTTTTCCGTGGCTCTGACATTTATTTAGATATTAGATTTAATTTACAGTGTTAGTCATCCCTTATTATTCGAGCACCCAAATCTTAATAATTGTGTCTCTCTCTCTCTCTCTCTTCCCTTGTTTGTTTCTACCGAAGTTGTTTGGGACGTGGTCTGCGGGAAAGTTTGGCACACTACCCTGCCCCTCCACAAGATCTCTCCAACTCCCCTCTCGTCACGCTATTAAAACTCACTAAAGAACACCCCTTGTTACTATCATTTTAAGAAATCTCCAATACAAAGTTAATGATGAAAGTTTGTTCTATAAAAGGGAGGACATTCAGTATCAATGGCCATCTCATGATCTACAGTCTAAATAAAAAGAACACTTTCAGCTCGAAAACTTTACACGTGAAAACAATGTTTATGGTTGGGCAAAACTTTCATTTTGACGTATTCTAAACAAATGTTTCTTCAGAGTATTTGTTTGTGTACGTTTGTTTTCTTAATGTTATAAACTTAGAACCACTAAAATTATTATAAGAACATAAGTATTACCTCTAAATAGCTCATACTCTTAGCTTAGTGGATAAAATAACGGGTTAAAAGTCTGAGATGTTAGTCTCAGTGGGGTCTAAAATTATTAAAACCTTTGGATGTAGGACTAATCAAACGCTAAGGTTGGTTTTTGGTGGTAAAAAGTGCTGTTCCACGTTAAGTTAGTTTGTAAATAATGATTTTAATAGTATTGTGATTAGAAAGTACATTCTAGGTAACAAAACGTTAAATCTTCAAACACACTGTTTATATCAGCGTAGTATGTATAAGCTAACAACCCAGGACGTATGTTATAAGTATATTCTCAGACCCAGCTTCTAAATATGTACTAATTGAATAGCATAACGATCCCGTATGTAAACACTAAACATATTTAACCCAATTTATAATTGAGGAGCTTACTTTCAAAAGTTAACATGTCTATTCACACACATTTTTCCAGAGAGCTGAAACGCTGATCCCTCTGAAATAAAAAAACACTAGGATCGTTGAAATTGTCTCATAATATCAGTATAGATGCTGATAATAACATACTAGAAGTTGATTTTTTTTAAACTGGTATTAAAGGAGATATCGCCATTTCTAAAACGGATATGCTGCCTTTTGATGGAAAGCATGGACATGCTATATTTTGAAATGAAAAATAAAGCTCTTCAATTTTTATTAGAAAATTATTTTATAGTAAGAATCAAGTCTATTTTGGAACATTGACCGTTAAAAAATTTTTAAAATTTCTTGAACCCTAAAAAAAAATAGTAACCATAACTTAATCTTTTTTTTTTTACAAAATCTTTTCAGATACACACACACCAAAATAGTAACCGAGCCTTGGTTGTAAAATTTCACATTAGATAGAAAGAAAATAGTCTCAAGCACTTTTGTTGAGCTCATGTTTGAGGAGCAGTCTCCTCTTCATCCAAGCACTCGCAATGTTCGCCATCAGAATCCACAACATCTGCTGTCTGATGGCCTTCTTGAAAATCTTCATACGATACAGATCATACAATATAATGAGGTCGTGAGAAGATAGAGGACATCGTTATTCTTAACTGAGTTTCAGGGGCAGCTGGTATATATTTACCGTGTCATATACTTTCTTATTTTTTAACATCGACTTGTCTTGATCAAGGGCACGGTATGGACCATGTATTCGGTTATCAGTTCTTCATGTCGTATGGCACTTTCTCTTCCTCAATCCACTGTTAAGGACAGCTACCGATCCTTCCATTGAATAATGAACTAAATATTTCACCAGCAAAATGTCACAATAACAATAATACAGTAACAAAAATAAAGACCTCTTTCGAATGACCATGACACTTTCTGGTTAAAGCATGCCTTACTGATAAGCGTGGTGTCTAAAAGCGCGAATGGTGGTATATGTTGATACATAGACACATTAGCTTAGCTAGGAATAAGTACAAGCACTTCCATCTCTAGGTGGGCTCGGTAAATTTAACTACAAATTGGGCTGATTGATAGACCTTGTGCGAGTAAGCTCTCCAATTGAACCAGGGCTCCTAACTTATAAACTTAAGGCGGGGATTTAGGGGACATGAGAAATGGTTAGTATTTTCGTAGTTTTTCTAGCAAAACTTTTTTTTTGCCTAAATAAATAAAATTTTGCTCTTGTAGGAAGTTAGAATTTAATTGTATTGACTGCGTATAACCCGAACGGGTAGTAAGACGCGGTGCTAATAATAATTGTATTGACCGAGTGGTATCAACAATTCTTGAATATCCATCATGAACATAGTCGCATTATATTACAAACTATTTAAATTTAGAGAAAATTTGTCATTAAATTCCAGAACCCACATGACAGATATTTAAGAACTGTTCAGGTCAACACGTGAAGAAAATTAAGCTCTATGTTTGTAATGAAGCTACAATTAATTTAGTTTGACCAAAAAAAAAGCGTTGCTATATAAACTGCAAAAACGCTGACTTTTTATCGCGTCTCCTATATTCCCACATTCTCACATATAAATAATTCACTACAGATATATTGGTCGTTTGCTTGATATAAAAAAAAGTTTAATTAATTTAAATATTTTTATCATAATCCCTAGGTATATTCACGTAAAAAAGTTTTGACTTTCTATATAATATCAATCATTTAAAATTTATCTTTTTACATTTTGTCACTCTACCGCCTTTCTCATATATCTATCTATAGTACGATTTTGGTAGGAAGAGCAGTAGAAGTTAGTTACTTAAGTTACTAAAACAAGTTTAATATTTTCATACATCAAGTCATATTATCTGCAGTTGTCACGTTTGATAAATATAATCAATACCTATCAATTAAAACACATAGTATAGTAAAATGTTATCAATGTTGGCTGTAAAACAATATGTTTGAATTTTCTCTACGGTTCTTCCTACCAAAATCAGGGTATATGTAGGCAGGTAGGGGTACATATTTCATAAGTGTAAAATAATTTACTAGGTAGCACAAATAGATTTATTATACAAATAACATAAAAAGGTGATATGGGGTTACAACAGTTAATGACAGGACTTAACTTTAAAAACATAGGAACTACCCGTAGAACGGGTAAAGAACATGTTAAAGGCGACACGGTAACAGTAAAATAAAAGTTAAGTTGATAGTGGGTATAGGATGGCAAAACAGCCGGGCTAGCGCCAGACTTCCACCATAAAGGTCTAAAAAGAGATCATGGAGAGTTAGCAATATATACAGCAAAATGGCTAATCCTATAGTTTTAGAGTTACCAAGTTACATGTTGGACAAGCTATCTAGCTTGACTAGACAAAGGAGCAACTTCCAAAATAATAAAAGATAAGATGACCGTAGTTCAGTTACACCAGTCGATGACTAACAAACAGGTGTCCATACAAAATTGTATTATGGCCGTTCCTTTCCCAGTGGGTACTGCCAGAGCACTCAATAGTACATTTATACCACTCCCCACTCCCTGGTATATACATCAAATATAGTACACACTAACTTTAAACACTTGGACTAATTAGGTGACAACAAGGGGCAAATGAAAATACTATATGTGCGGGCCACTATACAACAATAGCCGTGTTCTGCAATTTACGCACCCAAAATATTATCACAGAAAAAGGGGTGGCAACAAGAATGCTGTGAGATACTGACCTAACTAGGTCCTCAAATAAAGGTGTTAGACAACCTGAGTGTACTCATACAAAATTTAAACACGTGAACATGACGTTCACGGCACAATGACATATAGTGAAGTCATGAGGACTTAAAACGAAATAAAGAACTCATGGATAAGAGGAAGCTTAAAGTGAGCTCCTAAGAAAACATAGTCTTATAGAGTAACTTAACAAGTATGAAGGACCTTACAACATAATTGTCATTCCGACAAATTAAATTATGTCAGAAGAACATAGAAAAGAAAACATAGTCATATAGACTATCTCAACAAGTCTGAAGGACCTTACAACATAATTGTTATTCCGACAAATTAATCTATGTTAGAAGAACATAGAAAAGAAAACATAGTCATATAGACTATCTCAACAAGTCTGAAGGACCTTACAACATAATTGTTATTCCGACAAATTAATCTATGTCAGAAGAACATAGAAAAGAAAACATAGTCATATAGACTATCTCAACAAGTCTGAAGGACCTTACAACATAATTGTTATTCCGACAAATTAATCTATGTCAGAAGAACATAGAAAAGAAAACATAGTCATATAGACTATCTCAACAAGTCTGAAGGACCTTACAACATAATTGTCATTCCGACAAATTAAACTATGTCAGAAGAACATAGAAAAGAAAACATAGTCATATAGACTATCTCAACAAGTCTGAAGGACCTTACAACATAATTGTTATTCCGACAAATTAATCTATGCCAGAAGAACATAGAAAAGAAAACATAGTCATATAGACTATCTCAACAAGTCTGAAGGACTTTACAACATAATTGTCATTCCGACAAATTAATCTAAGTCCGACTTAGAAAGTCATATAGACTAACTCATCAAGTCTGAAGACTTGGAAATTTAATGAATACTTGGATCAATAAAGAAGATTACCTAGGCGTCCAGGTGGTGACACCCACGTCCCAATGGTCAGCAGTATCTTCTAGAGGTGCTGGGGCAGAAGCTCCTCCTTCGATGATATACAAAGATGAACTACAATTTGTGAACCCAGGTATCGCTCATTATATACTCTTTATCTGTCTAGAAAAAATTGGGCATGTAAACAAGAAAAAAGGTATGGCAAAAGGGGGGTGGGCGCTGGAGTAGTGGAGAAAGAATGTGACAATGAAGTCCGCTAGGGGAGTAGTGTCCGTATTTCGCGGCATCGGACCAGCAATATGCAGGTCTTTCTTCATTGTTAAGTTCAAGGGGTTAGACGTCACGCCTTCTACTCCGCTATACTTGCAGAACAGTTTGATGAAAGCATGGTAATCAAATCCAGGAACATCCATGTGATGTGAGTAGAACACAAATGATATTATTGCAGGATGTATAAATTTTAATTCTCTTCTTCAAATTCCTTTATATTATTTTAGAATTTGATGAATATTATAGTTTGTAGATGTCATTTGAATTAAGCTACACGCTACATCATTATTTCTCCATAGATCAGTTCACAAAATATGTCATATCCCGTTTAAGGTATAAATTGATTTGATAAAGCTTGAACATGATTAAACTGAACTTTCTCGATATATTTTTTTTCCCTCGAGTGTCGTAGAAATGTTTTGTCAATCGATTATCATAAATATTACAGTGCTAGTCTTATTAAAAATGATCTATGAAAATAGTTTGTCAACTAAATAGCGTTTTGTTTTTTTGTATGTGTGTAGATCGTTGTGTTAAGCAACAACAAAAATGTTTGTGTGTATTTTCCCTCTGTCCTCCACCCCCTCCAATTGTTGGTATTGTCAAGGTAATATTTTATAAGTACATTAATATATTTATTGGAGGAGCAGCTGTAGTGGACTTCATACCGCTCGTATTTTTCCTGCTCCAGTGTCATCATAAGCCTACAAATATTAGTGCTTATTAATTATCAATAAAAAGTAAATCAATTTATTTCGGTAAGGTTACCAAAAAATACTATTTAAAAATACCTTCAAAGAAAAAAGAAAATATAATAAGGAAAGTAGGAATAATCAAGTTTGATAACAACGCCAAAACTTTTTTTATATAGTCAACCCTGTTTTAGCCTAAAGTTCAGCGTGAGCTTGTATAAATGAAAAGTTGAACTGGGCGATGGTTCCAAACGGCAAACAGCCCAAAGTTCGTGGGCTCGCAAACAGTTTAACTTCTCCTTTCCTGTTCCCTGTGAATGTTTATCTAAAGAGAGGGTAGGGGAGGGGACGGAGGATTGGGTAGAAAGCAACCGAGACATGTGGGGGGATATAGGAGGCAAAGGGCATGAGCCCAAGTTCGGTAAAGGTGGAGGGAGATGGCCGAAAAGTTTATCATGATGTTAAGTAAACTAAAAATATAATTATTTTCAAATATTTCATTATGAAATTAGAGAGTTTACTTAAAATTGCGATGTGTTTTATTAAAAAAAAGAATTCCCTGAATGGGGGAGTGGAGGGGAAAAAAGTGAGTGTTGAGTCTTGCCCTGCTCATGAATAGGGGAATACATAAGGTAGAATATTGAGTAAGTGATGAAGGAGGGGAAGTAGCTGGTTTTACCGGGGAGGAGTATGTCGATGGCCTATTTCTAATACCACTTATCTCAAAAATTATTGAAAATGAGGTTTGACTATAGGGACATTCTATATGCTGTTCTGCGTACTATTTATAATACCTCTTATCTCATAATGTCCAAAACAAGGGCGGAAAAGATAAATTTAAACCCTCGTATCTTGTTGTGGCTCCACTGGCCCTTCCAATACCTCTTAACTCAACAGATTGTATTTGTTTGACTCATGTCTACTGTGTGTCAGTGTCAAGTCCTACTAAAAGGTAAGAAAACTCAAGTGTTTTTACAATGTCTTATCATTAATGGTGCAAAATCAACATAATAAAACTTTCCTTTGTCTATTTCATAGGAGAATGTTATTTTTTATAATGTTTAAGCTTTTCTAAACCCATTACATTCAGCACACCAGATAAGTGTTACTGCCGAAGAGAATCCAATAAGTTGTACCTATAAGCTCATTTTTAATCAAAAGCTAACTTGTACAGAGAATACATTTAAAAAAATGAAGGAGGAAGAGAAATCAACATACTCTTCCTTTGTTTTTGATTCTGTGTTTGGTGAAAATAATTTGGCTATTTTCGCCCCCAGGAAAGATATATGTGATGTAATGCTATCAATATGAGGTCAAAACATGTTTTGATTAAGGATCGAATTAAAGCAGAAAAAGAGAGCGATACAATGCAAGCTGAAGAGAAGAAAATCTATTGCCTATCAATGGATCTCCAGACAATGAAATGTGCACCTTTTGTGAAAAAAAATCTAATCAAAGTGTGGAAAATCTTAGGGGTTTGTTGTACAAACCTAACGGACAAATTTAGTTCCAACTAGATTTTGATACAGAATTTGAATATTTTCCAGTACGTCCGCGAAGAACCACAGTAGTTGAAGAAAGGAAACCTTTTAATGGAATAATACCAAAACTCTTCAAGCAACACACTGGCAATCCCGGAAAAAAAAGTGGACATATCTACAGGAACTGAAACTAGTAATACCAGCTGATTTTCATTCGTTTTATGACAATATGCCAAGGCTGAAAGAAAAACTTCACCAAAAGACTCAACAGGATTTTATAAGCCAACAAGGCCAAACATTGAAGAAAATGAAGATATAAAACATTGAAGAACACAAAAATGAATAAAGGAAACTGAAGGAAAAGATTCTGTAATTCATAAATACATATTTTTATATTGTATCTACTATTTTTCTTCCGTAATAAAAATTTTAATGTCCAATACAATAATCTATTACTATTACTAAGCAAGTGTTTGAATAATATAAAGCAGTTCGTAAAATGTATTATTACAATCAAATGTATCTCATGGTTTGTATTGTTTGTATTGTTTGTATTGGTTTGTATCTACAAAAAAAATTGGTCTAATACCACGTAGCTAATAATCTAATTGTTTAGCATGTCAAACACACAAAATCGATAAGGGCTTCTTAGAAATGAATTAAAACAATTTTCCTCTATATATAAAAAAAATAGCGGTCCTAATTTAGAGACAATAGTGATTTTATAATCACTTTTTTGTCTCTCCTGAAAAATTGCCTGTTTGGAGATGCGTGGTATTAGAAATAGGCCGTCGAAGTGCACTCTTAACATTGACAGTATTATCGGCTAACTGTAATGCTTCGTCCACACTCTCTGAGACTGTGCGAGGTGAGGGAAAACGAGAGATACTCTCCACACTCTCGCAGATACTGTGCGAGGCGAGGGAGGACGAGAGATACTCTCC
>CABFVX010000018.1:0-45620 GCA_902151425.1 Timema shepardi
CTTCATTTCATCTCACAGTCACCCTACCATTACACATTAGCGTAAGTGCGTATAACCCGAACGGGTAGTAAGACGCGGTGCTAATATAATTTACAACTTTCTTTTATAAGTAAACTTATAGTTTGATTTCATAAAGTTACTTCTAGCTTAAAATCTTTTAAGGGGTACTTTCTACAAGTAAATCCCCTTACGAGTGCAATTTTAATGGTTTGTATTTTATTACTGAGGTCAGTTTTGAAATGAGATTTAAAGATTTTTTTAGTTTAAATATAAAAAAATAGGGAAATAACGTTTATAAAATATTAAATGCACTCTTAAGTGTTTATTTTAAAATATAATTTTGAAAGCTTAATTTTATGTATTTTAATTTCTCTCTGCATCTCGGAGAGAAAGTATTGTGAAGTCAAAAAAAAAATTGCGCTCTAGATTTTGATAAATGTTGACGTTTCATGACCCTTTGGAAACAAAAATGTGGCTTTCGCAATTTTGTCTGTCTGTCCGTCTGTAGCTCGGACCAGAGCTGAAACTATTTTACCGATATGGCTAAAGCTGGGTATCTAGGGTTTTCATAAGATCCCCCCCCCCCNCCCCCCCCGCCCCCGAATCGTTTTTCGAATGGGATATCTAGGCCTAAATTTAAGGGC
This sequence comes from Timema shepardi, assembly GCA_902151425.1. Lineage (NCBI taxonomy): Eukaryota > Metazoa > Arthropoda > Insecta > Phasmatodea > Timematidae > Timema > Timema shepardi. Next base: position 645 of record CABFVX010000018.1, read on the forward strand.
AATTTACTGAAGGTCAGAAAGAGAACCAATCGATTTTCTCGAATATCTCTCTAAAGATTTTGATTAAATTTTATATCTAGATACTATTTATTAATTTGAAGGTACTTTACATGGGGGAACATTTCACAGTTTTCATAATTTCTCCATATTTATTTGAGATACGAAATTACTCATCACTGTAAAGTTGTGGTACTATTAAAGATACAAATCTTTTATTTGAAATATATTTTTATAAAACCATTAGTTACTGAGCTATAATCAAATACTTATGTACTTTTAAATTCAGGTCATTGAAAATAAATTGGTTTCTTATGCTTTTTAGAGGACAAAGATGTTTCAATTTTCTCAATTTTTCCGTAACAGACTTCTCAGTTCCTAATGTCATAGAGTACTTAACAATGGATAGTATTTCATTTATGATCTTTGGTGTGGGTTTTCTACAACAATGTATACAAACTATTATTTTTCACAAACCCTATAATTTTTTTAGTAAATGTCTATTCGAAGATAAAAGAGTGAGAAAATCTGTGCCGTGCAAGGTACCCATTTATTTCAATTACCATTTTTTTAAAGGTGTATTCAATCACCCCTGAATAGAGGGGATACTTCTTTACGGCCGGCCAAAAATAGTGCAATACCCGTCTTATAAATAAATATAGATGAGAAGTGAAAGCAACCTAAACATCTCCACATCCTTGTCTAAACTATGTCCAAAGGCTATTATATTTCTGAAACAGCCCTGTGTTTACTTGAACTTTACTTGTAGTTTCGCTCGGTGTTTGCAATAAGTTTCCAGTCTTGTGTTTCTCTTGTTCATGCTGCAGCGCTCCGGGTTTCATCCAGACTGTCGTCTCGCTCCTGGGTTTGCGGGAAACCTAACGCCCCAGAGTTTCGCTGGTTCAGACGATAGCAGAAATTCTTGCCCGCATCAATAACCAGGGCCTGTTGTTGCTGGTTACTGCCTTAAAGCCGTTCGGCTTGTACACTACTGCTCACAAAACAAGGGTTTGTTGTTGTTAGCTACTGCCCTGAGGCCTATTAGTGTGTACACTCTTCTAAAAAAAGTATTGTTGATGTTTACTGCCCTTATATATTTTGACTTTTACACTCCTACTCACAAGACATAATACAAGGGTGTACTATTTTTTTTTATTTGAGGTATTTAACATGCACGTTTTGAACCGACTGATTATGTACGCAGACAATTTATATGTTATTATTATTATTAGTCTATTATTATTATTATTAGCACCGCACCTTACTACCCATTCGGTTTATACGAACTTATGCTAATGTGTAATGGTAGGGTGATTGTGAGATGAAATGAAGGACCTACAGTTTAACGTGGAGTTCGAACCACGGTGGAGGCCTGGAATTCCTCACATTCACAAGATGTATTGTCAGAGGTTAAGGAAGGGTTTGGTAATCAGATAAATCTTTGCCGAGACCAAGGATTGAACCCCGGCCGCCAGCATAGAAGTCTGACACCTTACCCCTAGACCACCAGGTCACCGACCATTTCTATGATTGAAAGTCAAAGAGCCTACCAATTTTACCCGAAAAGGTATTTTAACATACCTTCCAGGATTATTTTACATACCACAATCTACATGGGACCGACGGTTACTTCCCTTCTAAAGGAAGCTGTGGTATGGATTTTTTTTATCGCTCGAGAAAAATCCGTCTACCCCGGAATCCATGATCATAAGGTATTAAGGTGGGTATATTGTTGATACCCTTACATTTTTTGATTTTACACTCCCACTCACGAAATTGATGATCAGCCTCACCTCGAACATATTGTATCAAGACCACCGTCTACGCGAAGGAAATTTCCACCACACTAAGTCTAAAAACTTTGACACCTCAAAACCATACTGATAATCCTCAAATAAGGTTTCAGAAGCATCGATATAAATCCTTACTTTTTTTTTAAACGAGACAATTTACTTAAAACGTAGTTACAAGTGAATTGATCAAATTTCTCACTCATATTTTATAACGTAGGTTTATATAATAATAATAATAATAATAATAATAATAATAATAATAATGCTTTTATTTGGTTGGTTAGGGGTGAAGGAATAGCTTTAACGGTACCTTTCATCTATGTTTTTCTCTAAAATATGATTAGGAAAATTACATCCCTGTTTAAATAATGGGGAAACTTTAGACATCTCAAATGCATTTTATTTCTCTTGGTGCCTTCAGTTAATTATACCATTTCTATACGCCATGCCTATGCAGTACTATATATTTAACTATGGCATTTATAATAACTTAAACAGGCCTACACCTTAGCTCGGTAGGTAGCGTGTTTGCCTGCTGAGCTAAGTGTCCCAGGTTTGATTCCCGCTATAGCCGAAAATTTATCATTGATGAAAGTTTGGGTGTACCCTTTAACAATTAATTAAGGTCTGGGACCGGATGTTGTGTCTGTCCTAGTCTTAAGTTAAATTATAGGGTATATGAAGCTACGACAGGCCTGGCCAGCCGGCAATGGAAAATATTTTTATATGGCTTGAATAAAAAACTACCCAGGCCACAGGTTGGAAACAGTAAGGTATGTAAAGTAAAGTAAAGTAAAGTAAAGTAAAGTAAAGTAAAGTAAAGTAAAGTAAAGTAAAGTAAAGTAAAGTAAAGTAAAGTAAAGTAAAAAAAACAAAACAAGAACTTTATTTTTATTATTTTGTAACGCGTCTTACTAAACGTTCGGGTTATACGCTTTAAGTACTAATTACGCTAATGGATTAGGAATTGGGAAGGCTAATTAGAGGAAGTGAACCTGCATTTTCGTGGAGGGGGAGTGGAAAACTATTTAGGAAAAACCACCCCCAGTTCACCCGACCGAGATTCGAACCTCGATCTCCCCGTCCTCAGCAGTCGAGCTTAACACTACTAGCGCGTTAGCCAACTACGCCACCGAGGAGGGTAAAGGAACATAGACTTTAAAAAAACAAACAAGAACTTAAACACGTGAAGTGAGACCTAAAATCTTTTATAACCCGACATATATTTAACAACAAGTGACGTATTTCTTGTAAAGTTTCAGGAAACGATCAACATCTATAAAATAATAAGCAGTTCAGGTCGAATGGAGGCTTGACCAATTTTCGAGTTTGATTATTATACAAAGCCCTCAGGGTCAATCAAATTAAAATGGTGTACTCCCTGCATGTCAATCTCTATGGATCTAAGAACGTTAGTCATTCCAATTAGCTTTATAGTCTCGGAATGTAATCACTGGAAGCCCGTTCGTTTTCACATCACGTTAAGGAGGCCACCTTGGTAAGCGAGAAATTTCCCACGTAGACGTTCCAGCCCAATATTTAATTCTATGATGCTTTATTTCAAAATATGGCTCACACACACACACACACAAAAAGTAGACATTTTCCAACAGATCTCTATTTCTTTAACAATACTATAGTTTTAGTTTTATTCATGGAAAAAATGTATGAAAATATGACAACTCATTTATATCGAGTTCTTAAGCATGTTTTTAAGACTGATAAAAAAAGCTATAGATTTAGCCTTCCTCCAAAAAATACAGTAATTTTTTATAGACTCATTTGTGAACTATGAGCTATCTTTCCTATTATTATTATTATTATTATTATTATTATTAATATTAGCACCACGTCTTACTACCCGTTTGGGTTATACGCACTTACGCTAATGTGTAATGGTAGGGTGATTGTGAGATGAAATGGGGGACCTACAGCTTAACGTGGAATTCGAACCACGGTGGAGGCCTGTCATTCCACATATTCACAAGCTGTGCTATCCTATTCACCTCGAGATCAGAAGTTTTGTAGTTTTTTCCCCCATAATTCTCATTGACATGACAGAAAAGGGTGGTTGTATGTGAAGGGTGAAAGGGAGTATACGTTTAGACCGAATAGAGTAATTCCAGAAAACGACACAGACTATTGTACTTTTCAAGCCTGGCAACGATGAATACCTTCTCGTTGACCGAGACGAACACCTATAGAATGAAACTTCTATCGCACAGGAATTTAAGCCAAAGCTCATCACAGGAGGCATTTTATAAACTATCTAATACATTTTAACACAGATGTTTACCACCCGTTCGTGTTCTAAGGTATACGCGATGAGGTTGGATTTAGATGAAGTGCACCCGCACTTGCGTGAAGGCAGAGTGTAAAGCCAGTTTTCAAATACCTCCAGTACACCATCGGAGATAAAAACCCATTCTCCTCATCGCAAGTAGTCTCAAGTCTGTTGCGAGACTGACTTCTAAGTCCACGCAACCACCGATGTAATTTATAATTTTATTTTAATTATTATCTTAAGACGGGAGTCTCGGTCACTGAGAAAGTATCAATCTCTGTCAGGCCACACGGCTTAAAATAACAATGGTCTGTGTCATTCTCTGAAACTACTTATCTATTCTGTCTTAGCTTATAATCCCCTTCGCCTCAAATAGGAAAGATCGCTCTTTGTTCTCAAATATTTTAAAATTTTATGTTGTTAGCCTATCAAAAAAATTTCTGGTTGTTAGAGGAAGGCTAAAGTTAGAACTGAATATAGAGTGAAAAACCATTTAGAAAAATAACCTCAGTACACCTGACTGGGATTCGAACCCCAAAGTTCCCCATCATGTGATGTCCATTCTATTGCAAGTGACGTTTGTGACAATTCTAATACCAAAGCGGATCAGAGATTATTAATTTTACTAAATAATCACCCATAAAAAAAATTTAAACACCCTTGGTGATGAACCGATGGTGTTATAATACCAAAAATACACAAATTATCAACAATTTTAGACCACATTCGCACATTACTTGGCATGTAAATATATAATAGCTACTCGAATAACTTCTTGAGCTATCATATATGAACGAATACAGTGGTAAATAAACTTTTACAATGTCCACGTAGATATACACGTCTAGCCTTTAGTACTCGTAAAAGTGATAACTCAAAATGTTAAGCTAGACTGCCAAGGGCGGGGAGATCAAGGTTAGAATTTCTGTCGGGTGAACTCAGGGTGGTTTTCCCTAAATAGTTTTCCCACTCTCCCTCCACGCAAATTCAGGTTCCCTTCCTCTATATTCAACCTTCCCAATTCCTAACCAATTAGCGTAACCAGTACTCGAACGTATAACCCGAAGGGCGCGATGCTAAAAAAAAACTCAAAACACCCACATCCTTATTCCATTATATTTTTACTACTTTCAAAATAAAACGGAAATAATCTTGATAAAAAATAAAAGCATCGTCAAGGAGACAATTGTCATAAACACACAATTTTGAAAGATTTATTTCAGTTACTCTTTTCACTATACGAAATTCTTATCTGTGATATTTTTCCAAATATTGACAAGCATCTGTCAATATTTTATGTTTGAGTTGTGAGGGTTAATAATTCACCGAATGAGGTGTGAATGAGATTTGTGGATGGAAATGACGATAGAGGAAATGAGAAATTGATTGGAAATGTCAAAATTAGGGAAAATATAGCTTACTCGTCTCAAGAGGAATGTGAAAAAAGAAAAAACTCGGAACATTCTCAAAACCTGTATTCCTTGGATAACACAAATACGATCCCATCAAAAGTTTAATCTCCTTAAATAAAAGATCGAGCAATACACTATTTTATACAACTAGCTCTATAAACAAATCTAAGAGGTAATTCATGAAAAACTAGAAAATATATATTTTCAAGGTCTAGAATATTATATTGTCTATAATAGGAATATTAAAATGATTATTTTATTTTAAAATTCTATGCATCGTGGATACCATTGTTTTATTTTAAGAGAATTTTCTTTGTAAATAGTACTGATTTTTCTTACTTGAGTTTTATAAAATTATGAAAAAGGAACTGCAGAGGTTTACATTTTGACAACGTTTAAGTAGGCTTTCTTTGAGAAACTGTTTAAATTAACGCGTAAATATTTGTCTCTATGTTGTTAAGAATATTATTATTACTATTATTACTATTAGCACCATGTCTTACTATCTATTCGGAGTATACTCACTTAAGCTAATGTGTAATGGTAGGGTGACTGTGAGATGAAATGGAGGACCTACAGTTTAACGTGGAATCCGAACCACGATGGAGGCCTGGCATTCTACACATTCACAAGTTGTGATTAATACACTTTTTGTCAGAGGTTAAGGAAGGGTTTGTAAATCATATAAATCTGTGCCGGGGCCTAGGATTGAACCCCGGACTCCCAGCACAATCACACATTAGTGTAAGCGCGTATAAACCGAACTGGTAATAAGACAGGCCCCTAATAATAATAATAATAATAATAATAATAATAATAATAATAATAAAGTAAAACCCTTTTGTATATAATTTTATAGAATTATTTACAATGTTTATGTAATAGCATAGTTAATAATTTCAAAACAAATTTAACAATCACTGTTTTTAAAAAATATTTTTTATTACACTCTATGCTTGGATTGTTTTTTATTAAAATCTTAAACATCGTTGGCTTTCTGTAATAAATAATCTTAATAATAAAATAAATAAACCAACGAGTGAAATTATTTTCAGAGATAGACCAGCTAACTTTCCCAAAGAAATAGAAACTTATAACATAGTTTGTTTCATTCTTGTGCGCGAAGTTTTCAAATATATTTGGATATAAGTCCTTCCGTAAAATATTAAACTTTAATCTGAATATTCCATTCTATATTTTAATATCAGTCGAAATACACGAAATGCAACAACAATTTTCTCAGGAAAATATCACAAGAACTTCTCCTTCAAAAAAAGAAGCAATAAAACACTGAAAAGTTATATGAGAATAAATTTGGCTATAGGTTGCTAAACTGGTATTGAGAAAATTTGAAATGAATGTATTAAATGTGACTCTAAAGTGATATATATATATATATAAATTTGAAGATATATATATATACACTAAATTTGTATATATATATATACAAATTTGAAGAGATATATATATACAAATTTGAAGATATATATATATATATATACAAATTTGAAGATATATATATATACAAATTTGAAGATATATATATATATATATACAAATTTGGATATCTATATAAATTTGAAGAGACATATATATACATACAAATTTGAAGACACATATATATACAAATTTGAAGACACATATATATACAAATTTGAAGACACATATATATACAAATTTGAAGACACGTATATATATATATATACATACAAATTTGAAGATATATATATATATACAAATTTGAAGATATATATATATATATATACAAATTTGAAGATATATACAAATTTGAAAATATATATACCTTCAAAATTATATTTGGAATTTAACAAATCTACAGTTTTTCTCATTGACACCTTATATCAACATAGTTATGTGTAAAAATTAACAATCGAACCCTGAATAATTAATTTACCACTTAACTCAACGTATTATAACCTAAAGATAATATTTAGGTCTAGTTACTATTTGGGTATTCTATTTTTACTTAGTACTCATTAAATTGGCAGTTTGTTGGCCCAAAATGGGATAGAGTTAATTGATAGAGTAAATACCATTATAAACGACTTACCCTGTAATTATCACCAGACATTGTTAGGATAATCAAATCGTTCAGGCTACGGCGCTGCGGGCAGGATATTCAGCGTGAATTGAAGGATCTAGAACTTTATTCAGGGTACTGACTGGGTAAATTCGATGGCAAGAGACCTATGGGATGGCTTAGACACTGATGGTAGGATAACATTAGAATGGACCTGAAAGAGATAGGTTGTAATGAAATGAACTATGAACTATATAGAATTAGTTCAATATATGGATAGGATGTAATAAGGTGGATTTGATAGAACTAGACCAAGGTAGGGATAGGATGTACTATGATAGATTGGGTAGAGCTAGCTCAAGATAGGGATAGGGTGTAATAAGGTGGATTTGATAGAACTAGATCAAGGTAGGGATAGGATGTACTAGGATAGATTGGGTAGAGCAAGCTCAAGATAGGGATAGGGTGTATAAGGTGGATTTGATAGAACTAGACCAAGGAAGGGATAGGATGTACTAGGATAGATTGGGTAAAGCTAGCTCAAGATAGGGATAGGGTGTAATAAGGTGGATTTGATAGAACTAGACCAAGGTAGGAATATGATGTACTAGGATAGATTGGGTAGAGCTAGCTCAAGATAGGGATAGGGTGTATAAGGTGGATTTGATAGAACTAGACCAAGGTAGGGATAGGGTGTACTATGATAGATTGGGTAAAGTTAGCTCAAGATAGGGATAGGGTGTATAAGGTGGATTTGATAGAACTAGACCAAGGTAGGAATATGATGTACTAGGATAGATTGGGTAAAGCTAGCTCAAGAAAGGGATGGGGTGTAATTATGTGGACTGGATATAATTAGCTCAAGATAGAAATAGTAGGTAATGAGGTGGATTGAATATAATTAGCTAAATATAGGGCTAGGACGTACGTAATGAGGTAGACTGGATAGAACTAGCTAAAGATAGGTATAGGATTTCATGAGGTGGACTGGATAGAATTGGCCCAAGCCAGCGATAAGTGGTGTACTTTTATAAGTGAGGCAATGAGCTCTCGAGTTCTTAATCACATACAGTAAGTAATATTTAAAATTTAAAATTAGTGTAGTGAACCCCAGAATCTTTTTAAGAACTCCTTATTACTTAAAACTACTATATCAAGTCTTGTTAGAAGAATAACCCATCCACCTTATTCACAGCTATACTAGCTAATGGCCCGTTCTTTGCACATTATATGTTCTATAACATAGCCATGTTTACGTCCTCCGATTATTTTAAACCAACTAGTTTATTAGCAATATTATTAATGGATTCTGTCAGGATTCCCCTAGTTTAGTAGATATTACTCAAGATGGTATCATAAGTAATGTTCTATGGCTACCATTTTCATTCAAGATGGCCTTCATGTCTAATCTGTATCTAGGAACCTTTTAAAAGTTGGCTTTATATTAATCTGACTAGCAAAAGCTGAGAAAAAAAAACCTCAAAAGTTAATGTTTTGTAGCTGCCATCTTGGAACAATATGATGGACTTAAATTTTAATTAGCCTATTTGCTAACCGGACGCCTGAGTTATGTCCATGTGAAATTTCATCACATTCGTTGAAGGTTTTTTTTTACGTGAATAAGTTACAAACACCGATTCATTTATATATAGATCTATTTGTAGGATTTGTGGTAATAATAATAAAAATGTTTTTTGAGTATTAGGGAAGTTCACTCATACTTGTATTTACCAAATTATGTTATTACATTTGATTAACATTTAAAAAAATTCTTTCTGATCTGGATAATTAAACTAACTAATGATTTAACATAATGTATTTAATTATATAACATAAATAACCCTTGTTATCCCAGCCGTTAATAATAAATGAGATGGGGAACATCCAATGTAACAAACTATAATCATTTTTAGGGCAAGTTTGACGTCTAGCCGAGGACCCTAAATTCAGTTGGCAAACCTGCTGTTTGTCTCAAAGATTAATTTAAGATAAACAGATTCAACTTACAAACAAACAAAATGGTCATTTACACTATCAGATGTTTGTCACCTTAGTAGGACCCATTTGTTGTTTTTAAAGGGATGTTTGATAGATGACGGTGCTGGTCGTAAGTCGAGTTATAGCAATCGCGTATCTACGAGTTCACGTAACTCGTGTAAGTGTCAATATATGACTTATTACACTATGATTTAATAACAGGATTAGGAGTATGTTGACTTAGCCACATTGTTGGGGAACGGGGAATAAATATGAAGCTTATTTAACCCGGTTTACATGTGACGTGGAGGTTGGGTTTCAGATCCCAGTCGGATACAGAGATAATTTTTTTATAAATAATTTCGCCACATTCCCGTTTCATAGAATGGTCTGAGGTGTCACCCTCACAATAGACTGGAATGCCGATGATGGGAAAATCGGGGTTCAAATCACGGGCGGGTAGTTTTCCCTTAATGGTTTTCCACTCTTCCTCCACGCAAATTAATTATTTATATCATTCTCATATCTACTCCTATACAGTAATTTATATATATACAGTAATTTATATATATATATATATATATATGTGTGTGTGTGTGTGTCAGTAGTGAAGCCCGATAAAAATGTACCTTCCTCATTTCTACCATATTATAATAAATATGGGCTGAGCTGGCGATATAGAGATAAGGTGACAGACTTTTATGCTGGTGGTCCAGGGTTCAATCCTCGGTCCTGGCACATATTTATCCGATTGCCAAACCCTTCCTTCACCTCTGACAAGACGTGTATTAATCACAGCTTGTGAATGTGTGGAATGCCAGGCCTCCACTGTGGTTCAGATTCCACGTTTAACTGTAGGTCCTCCATTCCATCTTACAATCCCCCTACCATTACACATTAGCGTAAGTGCGTATTAAGCCGAACGGGTAGTAAGACGCGGTGCTATTATTATTATTATAAATATGTAAGTATCCCGGACGTGGTGAACGTAAAAGAGATCAAGTCCCCCTAACCTAGTAACAAACCTCACATAGACCACTCTGATCCTGAAACGTCGGTGGCCTAGTTGTCTCCTATGTCTGAGGTTTGTCAACGACTCCCTCGAGGGCCATTACAACACCTTTCCTCCATGACAGAGTGGTCAACTCCGTCTGTGACAACACCATCATGGAGACAAGCCGATAAATCAATGACAGCTATAACACCTGGTTATTTTCCCCTTAAAGCTAATCCCGTGGCCATGACGAAAGGTAAATGTCGATAGAGGTTCACTATTATTATTTTTTCTTAAAAAAAGAAAAACAACTCGTGGCCAGACGGGAGTGCGAAATGTAACTTGGATCAGGTGGGAAATGGGATCACATCTGTAAGTACGCGTAGTGCGAACACTTAAACAAGTTGATACGACACATATATCACTCCGCGACATTAGTCATCCAGTTTAGTCACTGTACAAAAGCTTTTGTAGCTCTTTAAATGGATATCAGGTGTATTCTAACAACAGCATGTCTTTTTTTTTTAGCAGCATGGCTTACTACCCATTCGGGTTATATTTCAACAGCTAACAGCATATCCTTCAAGACGTTCCTACTTGGCATCATTTCGCTACGAGTTCCGTATTTTCGAAGTCTTAATAAAAAAAAATCCCCTCAAATATGAACACCTCTGTGGTCTAGTGGTCAGAGTTCCTGGTTACATATCCATAGTTCTTGGGTTCAATTATCAGCATTTTCAGATTTTTTTTCTAAACAGTGTAAACTCAATCTTGAGAGGATAAATGAGGAGCTACCTGAATGAAAAAGTAGCGGCTACGATTTGGAAAACTGAAATTAATGGCTGTAGTGCTTGCTGTGTTGACCCCATAATAACCTTTGTAGGCAGAATTTGGTACTATCTTCGACAACAGATGGTAGCCACTCGGTCGGTATGGCTCGATTACAGGCGTCAGCCATAGAGTTCTTTTTTTAATATAAATAATTAAAATATTGAATCAGACACATTAGCTCAGTCAGTAGCCCATCTGCCTACTGAGTTAAGGGTCCCGTGTGCGATCCCGGGCATGGTCGAAAATGTATCAATGGTGAAATATGTGTTCCCCCTTTCACATTGATGAATTAACGGCCAGGGACTGGATGTTGTGCCTATCCTAGTCTTAAGTGATATTGTAAGGCATGTGAAGTTACGACAGCCTGGTAGTGGAAAATATAAATATAAATCTTTAGATATAGTCTGGTTAATCTATAATCTTAATGTAATATATGTTCACTTGTCTAATGACTCACATTTTAATGGGTTTTTTAAATGTTTGTTATTTTACATGTTGTTCAATGACATTTTTTAAACTTAATTCTATTTAATGTATCTTTCTATATAATAATTTACATTCAACATTGGTTGTTTAATATAACTGTTAAGTAATGTTAAATTGATAATTCCCATTTCAATTAGCCTCTTTGATTAAACATTAACGTTCTTTATCACTTTATAAAATCTTTCTTTTTATATTTATCTTAAATAATAATTCACATTGAATTCTACAAGCATTGGAAAATATAGGGCTTGTATAAAAAACGGATCTGGACCACAGGTTGGAAACAGTAAAGGATGTAAAAAAAATTGGCTTAAGCAACAATATTTTAGGTAGTTTGTTCATATACGAACTTAAGCTACACGCGTTAAGTTCATTACCGACAACTGTTAATGATTTTTAAGCATGACGTGCTAGGTTTTGATATGTTACAAATTATCTGAACAATACTAGAATAAATTAAATACTATAATCGGGATATTTTCATATATGCAACATAAAGTAGAATTTATCTAAAAAGATTTAAATTTCTTACATTTTTATAAGTCACTAACTCGAAATTAGTTTTACAAGTCTTGTACTGAGGCAGAGATATATCAGAATTTTTAAATACCCAACGAAAGCTGTCAATTAATAGAATAGATTTATAATGTAATTCAAATTATCTATTTATATTTAATCAAGGTAAATTATATAAACGTTACCAACCATTTCATTATTTCACATTCTTTGATAAAATAAATTAGTATTTTTTTAAAAATAAAGGTAAATTCATGGGATTGAACTAAATAATATATTCTATCCCAATCTCCCTTTGGAACAATTTAATGAAACGTAATGTATTCATTGAGTCAGAAGTAATGGAGGACGCAAGAATAACTTATGACCGTTGCTAGAACAATAATTCGTGGAAGCCCTTACCGTTCTCTGCAAACCACAGAAACTAGGCTGTGACGGCTGAAATATGAGCCTCGGTTAAGGAGTGTCGATACCAACCCGCCTAACTCTCGTCTCATTTCAGATTCCATTCAGAGTCAGAGCTGGCCTCCTGACCACATATTCTAATTAACGTTCGAATTTCCCAGAGAGCTATGTAGATATACAATTAATCAACAATACTACTGGGCATATTTTGTGCCGAGAGGACCCTTTTATTCTGTACAATTATAGCTTAAAGAACTAGTTATTATTTGTTTTTAGAAGAAAGATTAAATAATTTTTGATTAAAGTGTTATATTTTGGTATTGATATAATAAGGCAATTTTATTGATTTTGATACACGTAGATTTAAAACAGTATTTCTAGTTATTTTTAGCATAACATCTTATTACCCGTTCGGGCTGTACACATTTGTGCTAATTACGCTAGTGGTTTTAGGGATTAGGAAGGTAATATGTAGGAAGTGTACCCGAATTTACGTGGAGGAATAGTGGAAAACAATTTTGGAAAAAAATCACCTTCACTACACCTGACCCAAGATTCGAATATCAATCTTACCGTCATCGGCAGTCTAGTCTACTGCGAGAGTAGCGCGTTAGAGCATGCGGTCACCAGAGTGGGTATTTATAGTATTATTAGAATATATTAGATCGACAAAAACAATTATTTGAATATTTAATTGTGTTTAAAACATAACCATAATTTATAAAGCACACACATTTTGTTTTTCTTTTAAAGCTACTATTATTGTAGGTACAGTCCAATAATTGACAGAATATTCTTAACAGAATGCTAGAAAAGTTACTATATCTACTTTCATGTATTCATACGTCTGATTATGTTAACTGCAGCGTGTCACTTGAGATACAGTAGGCCCCCCACCCCCCATAACCGTGGGTAATACGCATCTAAATCTCCATTATTTATTATTATTATTTAGCACCGCGTCTTACTACCCGTTCGGGTTATACGCTTTAAGTACTAATTATTCTAATGGATTAGGAATTGGGAAGGTTGAATTAGAGGAAGTGAACCCGAATCTGCGTGGAGGGAGAGTGGAAAACCATTTAGGGAAAACCCCCACCAGTTCACCGGACCGAGATTCGAACTTCGATCTCCCTGTCCTCGGCGGTCGAGTTAAACATGACTAGCGCGTTAGCCAACTACGCCACCGAGGCGGGTCCTAGATCTACAGAGGTCACGTATAAGCATGGACAATACCGTGATATTCATGTAACATACATAAATACGATAAAGTTTAATTTATAAATTATTCACAGTAAAACATTACCATTATTAAACAAAGTAATAATAACGTGTACTTACTACTCTCCATTATTGTAGTTGCGACAATCACAGATGATGATGAGTCAAGTAATTTATACTCCATTCACGGTAGGAATTACTCTCTGAAAGGTCTTTTTTCCTACCAATATTCTACTATATAAGAGATTTCTGTTAGGGAAAAGGGCCTTTCAGAAAACAATTCCTACGGTGAACGGACTTTACGTACATAATAGGATTGTTAGTGCTGCTGATAGTTCGACCGGTTCTTGCTTAGAACGTGGTTTGAGACATATATATATATATATATAACTTGTTTAATTAAAAATAAATATAATTGGGCAGTGGTAAACCTCGGATAACTGAAACTGCCGGTATTGAATCAAGGGATACAATACCTGTAAAATAAAACTTAAAATGTTATAGATTTTAGCAGAAAAAGTTTGTATTTTATAAAAGTATATTTCTATGAAAATTAGACTGTTCACTCCGTTTATTGGTAGATACAGAAATGTTGCCTTGGTCAGTCCCAGTATGACCCTATCTTACAAGCTGTACAAAAACGTAAACTGTCAAGATAGTGTTACTAACTTTAAATATAAACGCAGTGTACTGTACATAATATAATAGTAATACTTTACAAAAGTTTAGAGGGAGTGAAATTAATATATATGTTTGCTTTCATAAAAAAGTAATAAATGTCGAGAACATTAATATAACTATTTTAGAGAAATACAGCAAAAAATCATTACGTGAAGCAAAAGGATGTCCTTCCCAATTAAAATATACTTTGTCATATTTACGAGTGAAATACTGGGATGAATGCATAAATATACAAATTAGTTTAGCTTTAAAAATGAATAATTTATCATATTATAAAATGAATGTAACCTTATTTGAGTATGACCTTCTATGGAAAAAGAAAACTTTAAATTACTCATACATTACAAACAAAATTGAAGTCGTGATAAAAAAAAGAAAAAAGATAGTAAAGTATATTTTTCCTACCTCTCATATTATTAACCTTAAATTTTTGATTTTCAGTAAAACTCAGATTTATTCTAAATAAAAAGCATGCAGTTTGTTTTTCAAGCAAAAAACATGGCTTTTTCATCGAAAAACATTATTAAAAATGTTTTATTGATTTTTAGAATGCCTTTCTTTTCCTATAGAATATTAGAATGCATTTTTTTTGCAACTGTTTCATTCTTGGATTAAATTTAAAACAAAAACTTATTTGAAAACTTATTTTAATTAACTCTACAGATTTTGATGTCACGTCTACCAACTTTGAATTAACTAAAAATGAATTGTTATAAAATTATTGTGCTTTATAAAATTAACACTTCATCACTTAAATAGAAACATGGCTGCAGAACTTTCACCCTATTTTAATTGTATTAAATAAAATAATGTGGCTTATTTTATTGGCAATAGTATGTCGCAAAGTTTTTCCAAATAATCAAAGCTATTTAAAACTGTACCCGTGATACATTCTCTACCTCTTTGTCGCCATTTGGTCCTTCATACATAGATTATGCTCTAGATAATAATATTGAGTGACTGGGCTAGTCATTCGTAGCCCAATAGTGAATTATTATTATTATTATTAGCACCGCACCTTACTACCCGTTCGGGTTATACGCACTTACGCTAATGTGTTATGGTGGGGTGATTGTGAGATGAAATGGAGGACCTACAGTTTAACGTGGAATCCAAACCACGGTGGAGGCTTGGCATTCCCCACATTCACAAGATGTCTTGTCAGAGGTGAAGGAAGGGTTTGGTAATCATATAAATCTATGCCGGGACCGAGGATTGAGCCCCGGCCGCCGGAACAGAAGTCTGACACCTTACCCCTAGACCGCCAGGTCACCGCCCAGTAGTGAAAAGATTAGGGTGTGTGGATACAATGGAAACCCTTAAACCTAGCTTGAGTCTCACCAAACAAAACTTTGTGACCACTGGGTTAATTCCTCTTTCGTAAAAAAAATAAATATATCCAAGGTATTAGTCGAGAAACGGACCCGGGACTCCTGCACTAGTAGCCAGATGCACTGACCACTACACCATGAGGTCGGTTTTCTCTATGTTAACATAGGTAATCTATTTATAATGATTCCCGAACAGTGGGTGTTTCACTAAATGATGAGAACAATTATTCACAGCTACAGTTTAAATTGACTTCATGACACGGCACCGTTTAATCGTATTTAATTACTAAATCCTTAGAAGTTAGTTAAACATGTAATATTTTACATCAGAGCCAATGAAAGTACTTAAGAAACTCCAAAACAGCACAATAGTTTTACAATCGCAATAAACTAAAAAATAAATAATTACCATTATTATGTTTTTAAAGTAGTTTATTTTAGCATTGCTTCCAGGTCATAAACATCTGTATTAATTACGCTAATATGCTTAAATTTAGGGGAAGAATACCCGTGTTTACGTGGAGGGTGAAATAACGCCCTCAGTAAACCCAACTAGGACTCGAACCTTGATATCTCCATCATCTGCGGTCTAGTCTTTTGCGATAATGACGTATTAGAGCATTAAACCACTGAAGCAGATTTTAGTGTGGAACGGCTTTACATAATATAATAATCAAACAAATTAAAAGTATTAAGGAAAAGAACAAAACAAAATCAATACAATAAAATGGGTATGAGAAGCTTTGAAATGAATTTGAAGGTCAAATGATCTGCACTTTGATTTCAAGATCTACAATAACTTTTACATCTTCGAAGCATTTCAAAGGAAGGATTAAACCTCTATAATAATATGAACAGTTTCCAAATATCTCACAATTATGTTCTAGGGCCTAGTTAAACATTTAATCGTTTTTAAAACAGTTACTAAATAGTATTTTAACAGTGACCAGTAATTAGATGGCATTTATTAAGTAGCATAAATACATTCAACTGTGTCAGCATAAAATAATCTAATTTGCTTTGTTATATTTTAAACCTTTATATTTACCTTGATGCACTTAATGGATGGTTAAAAATTAAAAATAGTGTTGACAAAAACAAAAACCTTATCTTCAAATAAATTAAATAGATACATTATCCAAACTAACCATAATTGTAACGTTTTTCTATTTAAAAAAATCATTTTAAGAGTTGACTAATACGGAGAGTGTGAAATTTTAGAAATAAGTAATTTGATAAATAATTTACGAATGTGCGTTTCTGAATTTTAAATTTAACATTTATGAAAAACTTTTACTTTGACTAAGTTTCAAATTATAATTAGTAGTTTTCCCCTTCACAAGTGTTTTTTAAACAACCATTTGAAAAAAAAACTTTTCTCGACACATTTTTATGATAATTACTCAACGAGAATAAATTCCTCTGACACAAAGTGAAAAATGGGAGTTTGAATAGAATAAATATGGAAAAAATTCAACACGATACATGACTAGATTTGCATAGTCTCAGAACACATCTTACTAATTAGAATAAATTTAAAACACGTATATGAGTTTACATAATGATATTGAATAAATTATGGTGCTATGAATCTTATATTAAAATTATAAAGAAATAAAGTTGTATAAGAGTTTATTTTGCTACACGTATGTGAAATATAAGTGAGATACTCATGTTCTACCACCCATTGCAATATATCTTCTTCGCCGAAGGGTTTAAGTGATGGACCCCAGGATATCCGTTGTCCGGCCTGGATGAAACTCTTGGGTTCGTGAACTGAAGGAGGTCAATTAGTACCACAACAAGAACACGAGACTATCACATACCCTTGGTCGATGGGCAAGGTGAAGTAGTCTGAGACATTTTACATTGCTTCAAGACACTTTCTCAGAGTGTTCCAAACTTATAAATTCTATTTGCTGTTTCTGGTATATTTTACATTGCTCCAAGACAGAACAGAGTGTTTGAGACTGGTAGATTCTATTTGCTGCATTTGGGACACTTTACATTGCTTCAAGACACATTCAGAGTGTTCCAAACTGATATATTCTATTTGCTACTTCTGGGAAACTTTACATTGCTTCAAGACACATTCAGTGTGTTCTAGACTGATATATTCTATTTGCTACTTCTGGGACACTTTACATTGCTTCAAGACACATTCAGAGTGTTCCAGACTGATATATTCTATTTGCTACTTCTGGGACACTTTACATTGCTTCAAGACACATACAGATTGTTCAAGATTAATAGCCTCTATTTTCTGTTTCTAGGGGACTTAGCAAATATTTGATTTCACAGAGAAAATAATTTACTATAATATTTAACTAACATGGTACTCGTTTCAGTGGCTGAATTGTCTTCGATGTCACTTTCATGCTAGACTGATCTGCTCATCATGGGTAGATTGGGGTTCGAATTCTAGTCGTGTCTACTGAAGGTGTGGTTTGTCCCAAACGTTTTCACACTCTCATTTCACGTAAATGCGTTTAGAACACCTCTAATATTACTTCTTTCCTCTTCACTACGTCATTAGAGTATTTATGATAAATGTGTACAACCTGAATAAGTAGTAAGACGCAGTATTGAAAGAAAATTAACTAGGAAATTTCTTAAATGCGAAAAAAGAAAGAAAACATTTAAAACAGTAATAACGTTTGAGATGATGTTGGCATCAATGTAAAATGTATTTATGTTTTAATTTGTTTTATAACTGATGCCATGAATTAATTTTCATTGGTTTGTATATTTAATGGTTGCTTTGGATATGTTAATTAAATTGGCTGTATCAATATATTATTTAACTTATAGCTAAAAGAGTTAACTTTTAAGTGTGTTTATATGTGCAGTAACATTGATAAAACAAGGTATTTACATGGAATCATTAATTTTTACAATTGTAAATTACTCACTTGTAAACAGTAAATGTAAATAGTAAATGGTAAGCGCGTAGTTTTATGAAATAGGCCACTATGCATTTAATAACTTTTGTGTTTAGTGATTAATAATGACAAAATATTTATCTAAATGAGGTGAGACAAGTTTTTATCTAAACATAATGTTAGGCATTCATGTTATTTATAAAATTCATTTATTTCTCTAAGCAGAAATGAAAAAAAGCTTTAATACGTAAATATGACTCTTCTCTCTTAAAATTTAACAACTACAAAAACAAACTTTTCAAATAATTATTTCAGGTTTCTTTTTTCCTCTCATGAAAAAATAATATAGAAAGGGCTACCACAAAAGTTAAATCAAAATAATTACAATTTACAAACTTCACAGTGCCTTGAATGTTGATGTTGTATAAAACTCTAAAAAAGTCTCATGATAAAAGAAAGTAAATAAAAAATAAAATAAAAAATCGAACAGAATGAAAGGATGTAAAGAAAAAGAAAGTCGTTCCAATTTATTTAAATACTAGCGAGAATATCTGCCACTGCAGAGAAAGGAAAATTTTTAAAAAAATATTTTTCCTATCCAGTTTCGGAACAGGCCCATCCAATATAAAATCAATCACAGAATAAATTTCCATTTTAAAACCTAGTAGGCTTAACTAAAAATGTTTTTATTTTTTTTAACATTAGCTTTTTACATATTATAGCCAGAAAATTTAAATCGCATAAAAATATATCCCTAAATGGATTTTTCAAAATAATTATGACAGCCTTAAAACGGTCAGCATATGTTTTAAAATAAATTGTACGCTGCACCAAGCAGAATTTCATTTTTATTTTGAAAATATAAACTTTTACTAAAAATTCGTACGATTTGTGAAACAAAATAATATATATTGTTTCGTAAATACTTCACGAAAGAGCATATATTAAATAATATATAATGTTACAGAAATATCGAGAAAAGATTAATATCGCTGACCACCAAAAAGGATAATATTCGATTTAAAAGTCCTCCATGAAAAATGGTATATGGTTGATTGTGGCTCGGAAACTATTGGATCAACACAAATATGTTTTAAATAACATATTTTTATTTCTAATAGTATTACAACTTTAAATTAAAATTAATCTTGCATCTGAAATATTTTCAGAGATATGATCAAAATTTGAATTTACCGCTTATGTAAAGTATTCTCACAGAAATTTCTAAGAGAAAACAACCAAAATAGCCTCTTTTTTTAAGTACTAAACAATATCTAGATATAAAATGTAATCAAAATAGTTTGAACGGATTTCGAGAAAATCGATTTTATCTTTTTTTAACCTTTCAGTAACTACCCTTAATCTTAGGGTTGGTTACTTAATTCAAAAAGTACCTAAGGATAACTTTATGAAAGCTTTTGATAACAAGGTTTAGCCCGATCGGTAAAATGATTTAAGTTCTGGGCCGAGATACATAGAGACCCAAACAATTTTTTCTCTTTCAGGGGGTCATGAAACTTCGACATTTATCAAATTTAGATATTTTTTTAAAGATTACAATACTTTTCTTGGTGACCTGGCGGTCTAGGGGTAAGGTGTCAGACTTCTATGCTAGCGGCCAGGGTTCAATCCTCGGTCCCGGCAAAGATTTATCTGATTACCAAACCCTTCCTTCACATCTGACAAGAAAGACATCTTGTGAATGTGAGGAATTCCAGGCCTCCACCGTGGTTCGGATTCCACGTTAAACTGTAGGTCCTTCATTTCATCTCACAATCACCCTACCATTACACATTAGCGTAAGTGCGTGTAACCCGAACGGGTAGTAAGACGCGGTGCTAATAATAATAATAATAATAATAATAATAATAATAATAATAATAATAATAATAATACTTTTCTTTCCGAGGGATCGAGAGAAAGAAACTCTGACCTAACCCTCAATAGTAAACCAAACCAGACTGGCTGACACAAATATTGGTATTTTGAATTTTATGTGTGCTTAAGGTGGGATGGAAGGTGACGCGAGAAAAGGACAGTGTTTTTACAGTTTTTATGGCAACACATTTTTTGTTGTTGCTAAAACAGATAAAATTTGCTACAGTACAATTATAGTTTAATTTTTTTATTAATTTATCGCTATCTTACAGGTAGAAAAAGTATTGTGATTGTAAAAAAAAAATCGAACTCAAGATTTTGACGAATCTTGACGTTTCATGACCCTCCGAATTCAAAAATGTAGTTTTTGATATTCCGTCTGTCAGTCTGTCTGTCTGTACCTCCAATTAGAGCCTAAACTATTTTACCAATCGGGATAAAAATTGGTATCTAGGGTTTTCACAAGGTTTCCCCGAGGGATTTTTTGAATTGAATATCCAACCCTAAAATTAAGGGTAGCTTGCTGAAGGGCAAAAGAGAAACGTCGATTTTCTCAAAATAAGCTCTAACTATCTTGATTAAATCTCATTTCTAAACATTTATAAATATTCCAAACAAAATGGCTTCCCTCAATATTTCGGCAAAATGACTAAGGGCTCCGGTCTGATGCGTAAATTATCTTTTTTTTTATAATATCTCCTTAACTATTTGAGATATGAAATTACTTATTGTTACAAATATGTAGGTCTCTTTATAATACAAATATTTTATAAAAAGCACATTTTTATAAAACCATTAACTTTCAAGCTATACGTAAATATATATATATATATTAACTTTTCAAAAACAAAAGGTAAATTTATTGCGACTGCAAAAGAAAATATAACCTAAAATGTTGATGGATGTCGACGTCTCGAGACCCCCCAAACCCTCAAAAGTGGTCTTTGAAATGAGGTATGTCTATGTATCTGCTTAAACTTAAAATTAGAGTAGTTTAAGAAAGGATGAAAATAGAAAAAATCGATATTCTCAAAATCGACTAACAATTTTGATTAATTTTCGTATCTAGGTGTTGATTAAGATTATAAATAAACTGACTATTTTCATTTTACCATGAAAATTAATTTTAGGGTACTTTACAGAAGCAGAATCTTCCATATCTCCGCAACTATTTGAAATACTAAATAACCCTTCATTGCAAAATTGTATTATTAAAAATAAAAAAAACTTTTATATGAAATATACTTTTATAAAAACCAACAGTTTGAGATATTGGCAAATATATTAATACAATTTTGTGAGCTTTAGTTTTAAAGAGATACTACTTAAGTTTTAACACAATAATTCTCAAATGCCATAGAGTAATTAAATATAAGTCTCTAAAAGTTTATGTTGTTTTTCCTTAAACCACTTAGAAGAAATGTTTTTCAACAATGATCTATATCCATTCTAGACTTAATAGTCAAAATTTGTAAATGAGGAATTTAATAGCAATGCGATGACATGAAGATTTACAACACCTAATAAAATGTCAAAATTATTAACCGGAGGTTGAAATTTTAATACGATGTGTTGACTCTTGTGGACCCAACATTAATCTTTTTTATCGGTCCAAACATACAAATGAGGACATTAATTCTTTAAAAACAAAATTATAAAATTTAAAACCGGGACTAAAAAAAAGTGTATATAAGTATAGTGAGTACAATTTATGCTTGGGTTTTCTAGTGTACATTATTTCGTTTCACATATATTACGAGCTTTGAGTAAATATTTCCTTTTTCAAACAATAAAGCGAGAAAGTCCGTGCGGAGTTCCGTACTATTTATTTTCACATTGTGACATCAACAGTTGTTAAATATCCATCATGAGCATAACGGCATTAGATGAGAAACTTTTTAAATGAAGAAAAAAATTTGTCATTAAATTCCAGGACACCCTTGACAGATATTCAACCACTGTTGATATCACCATGTGAAGAAAACTTAACTTTTATGCTTCTACTGAAGCATTATTTTGCTTATTTTGGGCAAAATAAATTTTGCCACAAAAACTGCAAAAACACGGTTTTTATTCTCGCGTCTTCATTCCTTTCACCTTAAAGGGAGATAGACGAGTTTACTCTCATCTTAATTCTACACATTGGCTATTGTATAATAGCACTAGTATCTTGGTTAATGTTGGTGTAAATTTTTTACTAAATTGGAAATGTTCTTACAAAAATCAAATTTGAGTTTAGGGAAGTATTTTTTAAGTTTTTATATCATAAACATTTGTTTGCCAAAATAAATCAAATATTTCTTCTGTATAAACATAAAGTTTAATTTACTTCACATAGTGATATCAACAGTTCTTGAAGAATATTTGTCAAAGGTATCCTAGAATTTAATGACAACTTGTTCTCTTTATTTAAAAAGTTTGTCACCAAACGCTGCTATGTTCATTGTAGATATTTAACATCTGTTGAGATTAGAATGTGCAAAAAACTAAATTAGTATGGTTCTGTAGAAGAAATATTTGATTTATTTTGGCCAAAAAAAGTTTATGTTATAAAAACTGCAAAATTATTGACCCAATCTCGCAATATTTAGCTTACTCTAGGCTTAATTTACACGCTCACCAAAAAATAGAACAAAATCTGTTTGTTTGGCAAAGCAATTCACGCACTAACAAAAATGTATTACCCATGATTATTTTAAACACAAACTGTAAACAAGTGTATTAACATAATATCTCTAAGATTAATATCACGAGGAATATTTTCAAGTTGTGTTGTGTTGCGAAACAAATCCAAATAGAATAAGAATGACACACGGGGCTTTCCATTTAACGAGTTATTTCAAATCTTCCCACAACATTAAACGCAGTCGTCTGCTTGTTTATCACTTTGTAGGCACGTGCGCATTGAATGAGATGGTTGGGTTTAACATTTTACTGGGTCTCTCAAGCAGATGCTGTCACACAGTACTGAGAAAACTGAAACGATTTCAAGTTGTAACAAGGAGAAAACGTGGATTCTGCTGAAATGGTTTCATTGGCTTGGAAATCATCACATGACCCAGGTTTCTCCTATTTTTTTCTTGTTGTTTTTGAAAACATGTGACTGCACAATACCACGAGGGTGTATGGGCTGCAGAAGCGGATTTACACTATAGGCCCACTAGGCGCGGGCTTAGGGGCGTCGGCTTTAGGGGGCGGCACATTTTGTATGACATGTTTATTGTTATTATATTTTGTTTTTAATAACTACGTTTAAAAACTATTGATTAACATTATCGAAATAATTCAAGCTAAAGTCAGAATGACTATTTCTTTTTGAATAAGTGTACTTTGCAATTACTTTGTAACTGACGTCAATCTCCCCTTCTTCATAATGTTAACTCAAGCTACTGTAGGGCATGTACATGCCTGATTAGCTTTCATAGAGATTTTTTTCTCGAATACTAATTTCCGTCCCCCTCCCCCTACACCTCTTTCCTCCGAAACTTCCTAAAGACCTTGACTAAATTAAAAGGGTAAAAGGGAAGGGGGTGGCGTATATTATAATTGTGCCTAGGGGCACAGACATTTTAAATCCGCCGCTGTATGGCTGTCGCGGCTAGCTGGGCAATATTTAACAACTAAACCAGCGTTTATAATAATTCTGATGGTAAGGACCTATTAGAAAGTACAAATGTTTTGTGACCTATAATGATAGCATTTTACCATATTTATTATTAGTGCTATTTTATTTGTATTGGTTTTTTTTCAGCGTCTGGAAACTTTGACCGTGAACGATAAATAGTATATAGTTTGTTCGGTTGTGTGTGTAGACTTTTAACCCCTCTGTTGGCACAAAACGTTGCTCATGGTACACCTATGGACATTATCTATACGTCGTACCCGAAATTAGATGATGTGATGATACTGATTATGACGGTGTGGGTCCAGAAGTAGTCTTAACCCTAAGCCTACCTTAAGCCTAACTAACCAAACCCGGTTGACTGTTGGCATAATTCTACTTTTTGGGGGAGAAAATACCATTAGAACCAGCCGGGAATCGAACCTGTGACTGCTATGTTTGTAGCCAGGTGCACTGACCACTATACCATCGGGCCAGTTATAAGTATTAATTATATCTATAAAAAGCGACAGCTACAATCTAAATGACTTGAATGACGTGAAGCTTGTTTATTTACTTCCATAACTTTATTATAAAAAAACTACTTCCTATCTAAATTGAGCTGTAGATTCAATTTGTGACAGTCTTTTTACAGGGACGTCCGAAATAAGTACGGATTAGGATAAGCTAATAACTGATAGATTTTAACTAATAATTATTTTATCATGTGTGCTAAACAATCTTTTGATGGAATTAATGTAGAGGTTTTTTTGGGGGGGAGGGGGGGATAATTGCTCGTCACAAGCACAACTTGTTTAATTGGCAGTGTATGGGACGTGATAAAAAGTAAGTGTTTATAAAATGTGTATATATAAAACGTTTTCTTTTGATAAATGTAAAATTTGCTCCAGTAGAAACATATAATTAAATTTTCTTCACATGGTGACCGCAACACTTTTAGAATACCTGTCATCATAAACATAGCGGAATTAGATGTGACACTTTTTAAAATGAATAGAAAAAGTTGTCATTAAATCATTACCAGACGACCTTGACAGACATTCAAGAGAATGTTGAGATCACCGTGTGAAGGACGTTTTTAACTCTTTATTTCTGTAACAAGTTACATTTAACGCTATAATTAAGGGATGTTACACTCACCCTTAGACCCATTTGGATACAGGCTTGTAGTCGCCAAACCACCACCTCTACACTGACACTCACGATATGATATACTGAAGCGAGGAATGAACCGACACCCCACCTCGTGAAAGGCGGCCACGACCAGGAAAATAAATGACGGTCGCTCAACGAACTACTCTTTCGTTGTTATCTTTCCTCTTCACCCCCTTTTCCCGCCTTCGTTTATTCCCACCAGGTGATAATGCTTTCTGTTAAGGTGCGGCGGAAGGGAGCGCGAGTAATTTTACAGTTTTTATATCATTGAAATATTTTGCCCAAAATAAATCCAATATTTCTGCAGTAACAAAATAGAGCTTAGTTTTCTGCACATGCTAATATCAACAGATTTTTAATATCCATCAAGGGAGTCATGGAATTTTGTCAAAACTTTTTCTCTTAATTTAAAAAGTTTTGACAAAATTCCAGGACACCCTTGAAAGATATTCAAGATATGTTGATATTAACATGTGCAGAAAACTAAACTCTATGTTGTTACTGGAGAAATATTGGATTTATTTTGTCAAAAAAATTGCAATGCTATAAAAACTGTAAAAATACTCGCGATCCCTTCTGCCGCACCTTAAGCGGGAGACGCTTCTAGAACTCTCCCCTCTCACCCTCTCTTCCCTCCTTCCCATTCTCTCTAGGCATGTGTTACTATTATTAGCACCGCGTCTTACTACCCGTTCGGGTTATACGCACTTACGCTAATGTGTAATGGTAGGGTGATTGTGAGATGAAATGGAGGACCTACAGTTTAACGTGGAATCCGAACCGCGGTGGAGGCCTGGCATTCCCCACATTCACAAGATGTCTTGTCAGAGGTGAAGGAAGGGTTTGGTAATCAGATAAATCTGTGCCGGGACCGAGGATTGAACCCCGGCCGCCAGCACAGAAGTCGTCTGACACCTTACCCCTAGACCGCCAGGTCACCACCACCTCTAGGCATGTGATTCTAGGATTTTCTGTACTATGTAAGGGCTTGTTTCGTAAAAAATGTTACTCATTGTCAACCTTCAATTTAGGTTGACGATATCTATCTAAATTCAAGGGTATATTTCCATTTTACAAAATTCATTTTCGACGTAATAGTACTAGTTTAGGGGTAGTTATACTTTATGACTGTTCTAAATTCTATTCGGTGTAGTTATTTTTCTTCAAAATTATTAATGTTGGGTTTATCAGATCATTTACTTTTCGGATATGTTTGGCTAGTATGAAGCCATGTTCAAACTTAGTTATGGTTGTCTTTCACGTGGCTTATACCCGAGATCTAAGTAATTTCTGAATTTAACTATTTGAGAGTTTTAATTCATCTTTTGAGGCTACGAACATGTATGAGAAAAGAAAGACATCGTGAGTTATCTGATGAAATGATTAGATTTTAACTTTATAATTTACCGTATGATAGCGAGACATATATATGGTTTTAGATTTTAACTGCCATGTCTCTTGTTTGATGCCGCTATGGCGTTGGATTCGACGTTAGGTTATTTGTATTTACTAGATTTCTGAGTTAGTCTGGGCGTATTATAATTGCAAGCATTTGTGATTGTATTATCTATCAATGGTCCCACAGTTTAGGGGCCAAGAGTTTCCAAGTCATGGTTTTATTAAAAATAATGATATATCTATAACTTGTATTTTGTACTATCGATGAACACATAGATTAGAGGCCACGTGCTGGCGATTTATTTATTCTATATATGTGTGTGTATGTATATATAAATTTAATTAATCTCTCTCATAATATGATACCTTGTTGGGCTACATAATGGCGATTGCTAATCAAACTAAGAGTGTTTATTCTTTTACTTCGCGGATCACCAACTATGGTTTGAACACCGCACGAGCGCAGTGATATGGACTCATGATTATTAATTTCAAGTTACTAGAGTTTTGAGGGGAATTAAGTTTCGTGTCGTCATCGGTGACTTAAAAATCTTGGGTATTCTTGGGGTTCAGCTTGAAAACTGTGCGTTTGAGACATGTGTCGCCATTGTTAGACATTTATTTACCAGGATACCATATCAAAGGAGAGGCTGGCGTCGACTCTCGTTCATAATAAGGCACTATCCACCTACCATCACCCCACTAAACTTTGTACTTGTATAGTACATTTTTGTTGTAAAATAAATCACTCTTCTCTTTTGTTATTATTAATGGAAAAGGGGTTACATTTCTAATGGAGCAATATTTGATTTATTTTGACAAAAAAAAGTTTTGATATAAAATCAGTAAAAATACTTTTCTTTTATCGCGTCCCCTGCACTCTCCACTTTAGGTAACGTTAACACTATCCTGCTTTTAATATACATAAAAAATCCATGGTGTGTCCTTTTTTTTTATCAAATATTCCAAAAGGTACAAAATTGAGACTTCACATATTAATTAATTAAGTGACTTCACACATTGATTAATGAAGTGTTGTAGTTAGCTACCCGCAAAATTCTTAACTTTTTTTTTGCAGACCCCATATAGGATTCAGCACGCTGAAATCACGTGAAAGGAGCTATATGTATATAGTTTTGGCCTAGGGAATATGCCATCTCTATGAGAAAAACTCGAAACATATAAAAAATTAATCCTGATAACCCGGAAAAGCCATGACAAAAAATTAGCCTACTTATTGTTAAAAAAAATCTAAAAATTGTTAAAAACAACAGGGAACAGACTTCACGCAAAGTTTGAAAATGAACATTTTTTCAGCACCACGTCTTACGAACCGTTAAGGTTATACGTCAATGTACTAATTACTCTAATGAGTTAGGGATTAGGAATAAAAAATCATAGGAAATGCACCAACATTTGCGTTAAGGGAGAGTGGAAAACTATTTAGAAAAAACACTCAACTGGGATCCAACCCCTTTATCCCTGTCTTTGGCAGTTTATTCCAACTTAAGATTAGCGCGTTAGTCCAAATGGCCACCGAAGTGGGTTAAATTGCACCTGTTGGTGACAGGCTTAACCTCTGGTCTTTGATGAATGATATTATTAAATCTACTACCAGCAATATCTATTTTAATATATTGATGTATCTAATAATGCAAGTCCAAATATTTCCTCCACAAATCTATTTTACTACATCGCTAGTAAAAGCAAAAATAAAGAGAGCAGAGGCAACAGAAACGAAGTTTTAAGCACCGTTCACTCGCGTTGCTAAAACATCCCTCGGGGAAGGGTCCTTTAGGGATTGCTGCGTACGCTAAAATTCATTGATCGATGAAGGCTGTTGCCACACTTTGATGAGGAAATGAATTTTTATTTTTAAAACTTCAGGGTTTTGCTAAATTAATTTAAGCCTTTAACGTGTCAACATGTTAACGTGACTTTATGTACCTTATACCCACTATAATACAATTTAATATTATAATTGGGTTTTAAATTATTCAAGTGGAGCATAGAGTTAATCAACTAGATTATTTTAACTAATATTTTTTTTAAACATTCCAATTTAACTATTACTAGCTTCATTTAATTTTGTTTATTGCGTGTAGAGCTTCTTGATACCTGTTAGCACTATCTGAATATCATATCATTTCTATCATATTGCTATTAAGTTAGATTATACTGAGGGTAATTTGTTTTTCTTAATAGCTAGCATACTTTTTAAATTTAGTCTAAGTATTCATGTTTTTTTTAGTAATTTAGCACCACGTCTTGCTACCCGTTCGGGTTGCAAGCGTATTGAAAGAGAGTGGAAAACCACTTTGGTAAAAACCACCCTCAGTACACCCGACTGAGATTCGAACCTCGATATCCCCTTCATCGGCAGTCTAGTTTACTGTGAGAGTAGTGACTTAAACCACGCGGCCACCAAAGTGGGTTCATGTATGTTGAATTTGGTAAAAGTTACTTCGGTAAATATCTTGTCCGACGCCTAAGCTCAGTCGGTAGCAAATCTGCCTACTCAGTTAAGGGTCCCGGGTTCTATTCCAGGAATGACAGAAAAAAATTATATTTGATAAGATGTGGGTTCACCCTTTCACAGTGACGAATTAACAGAAGGGGACTGGATGTTGTGTCTGTCCTAACCTTAAGAATAGCGTGGCTAGTAAATAGACGTATAATCTAATCTTTATTTTCATAGAATATTATCAGTGATTGTGTCTATATACAAGATGTATAGGTTTTCGATACTAAATATATTTGGCTATAGTGAGTGCTTGGCAACATGAGCTGATAAAATGTTTACACTAAATCTATAGTATATTACTTAACATATTTTATACTTTTTAATTAAAATGAATATATTTCAAAAATTGAAGGTACAGGAGAAAAAAGGGTAGAATCACATTAAAACAATTTTCCAGGCCAATTTTAACATCTCAAACCCCATAAGATCCCAGAGAAATAGAAATACTTTATATATATGGGCTTTGTTAAAATTTTCCTGGAAAAGTCTTATAATGTGATACTACCCCCTTTTACCTGTACCTTCAATTTTTAAATATTTTCATTTTAATTAAAAAGTATAATTTAAGTTAAGTAATATATTATAGATTCAGTGTCAACGTTTTATCAGCTCATATTGCGAAGCGCTATAGCCAAACACATATATATATGAATATATATTAAATACACCTCTTTTAAGGTTAAAGCGTATGGAACTCAATAAAGGGCATTTATTATTATTATTATTATTATTATTAGCACCGCGTCTTACTACCCGTTCGGGTTATACGCACTTACGCTAATGTGTAATGGAATTGTGAGATGAAATGAAGGACCTACAGTTTAACGTGGAATCCGAACCACGGTGGAGGCCTGGCACTCCTCACATTCACAAGATGTAATATAGGACATTGTTTTTGCAGTTTTTATAACAAAACCTTTTTCTTGTCCAAAATAAACAAAAGATTTGTCCAGTTGAAACTTAGAGTGAGTTTAATTTTCTTCACACTGTGATATAAACAGTTGTTGAATATCTGTCATTAGCATAGCGGCATTAGATGAGAAATTTTTTTAAAGAAAGAGAAAAGTTGTAATTAATTAATTCCAGGACACTCTTGTCAGATATTAAGAAATATTAAGGTCACCATGTAGAAGAAACTAAAATCTATATTTGTACTGAACCATTAATTGATTTATTTTTAAAAACAAAATGTGTGTATACAAAAACTGCAAAAACACGGACCTTTTCTCATGTCCCCTACATCTCCACCTCAACTATAATCTAAAGTACAGTAAAAAGGCCTCATAATTGTCCAACAGATGGCAGTACTGCTCAATTTGAGTTAGAATTTGACTTTATCCTTTTCTTTCCCGTACCCTTCAAATGACCTTTGAACAGGTAGAATTTAACATGCTATTTCTAGCCCCAGCATTCTGATCCTCTACTACTGACCTGCCCAAGAATTGTCCCTTGCTCACAAATCATTATTTACCCACAGTTTAAGGCAAAGTCTGTGATGGACGTGTGAGCTCATCGGTTACTGAAGCGATTTTTGAACCACAGACATTTGTGAATCAGGGTAGGAATTTTTGCTCCCCAAACGTACATAATCAAAATTAAATTACCACATCGAGTTAAATTAAATATACATGTATATTTCTAATCCTTTACATTAAATAACTTATTACGTCACTAATCTAACACTTTATTAAAAAAAGTAAAAGAGTTTTCAAATTGGAAACTCACCTGCCATGTGAGGGTTTGGCATCCACTTATCTGGGAACAAACATCTCTTGTGAGGTTTCTCTAGTCATTCATGGATGTGTCCTTCGAGCGTAGCCACACACATTACATGCGCAGCAGACAATTTAGGGATAGACGACAAGGGCGCCCATGTGGATTTTCCAATTGGTGGGGGCGGATTGGAGTCTTATCTTCCGGGGATGTGGCAACACTACCCTCTTCGAGAGAAAATTTCAGTGATTTAACTTTGTTGGAGGGAATTTTAGAGCAAATGAACATAATTCTGAGCTAATTACATGAGTTTCAAGGGCAAATTTTCGCAATAAAAATATATTTATGAAAAATTAACAAAAAATTACATTTAACTTACTTCTGGCTGAACCCATTGAAAAGAAAGACATTTTTCTCAAATTTAATGAAGAGAACAGAATTAAAAGAAAGCTGTTGATGAGAGAATGGGAGGAAATATGCATTTTATCATTTTTATCTCTGTTAACTCGGGATATTTATGATTCAAATTTGTCAATAGCAAATTGAAATCAAACCTCCAATAAACAATTTTATGTTTTATTAAAAATTAACAAAAATAATATATATTGGAGAATCCCCCCCTTATCACCCATTTATGGGCACCCATAATCAACGACCATGTGCGTTCCGACGACCATTCCATCATCGGCCAACTGGGAACACTAGACCAACTTGGATAGCTTTCCTCGGCGAGAGGAGTTGACTTTTCCTTCCATGAATGCTGGACTCTCACGTAAGGGCGTTACCCTCTCGAAGGTCAGGCGCCTATCCCCAGGAATCACTCCGCATCGCTTTCAACCTGGGTTTCCCAACGGAGACCTCGTTGAGGTGTTATGACCAGCATTACCGGAAGGTACTGTCTACCAACCACTTTTGTGTGTGGCTGGTAGGTGAAAGGAGGCTTCCCTATTCCCTCACACACAGATGACCTTGACAGATATTTAAACTCCCTTCGAGTTGGCTGCCACGAGGAGTAACTCTGCTCGGATTATCGGAGAAAGAACATCCCCCAGGCTGATAAGGGAAGCTTCACTGTCCCGCCTGAGCCAGGGAAGACACCACGATGGCAAGCACATCTCAAACCCACGTGCTTGCAACGCCAAACTGGCACAATTAAATACTGTATAAATGTTATTATATTATGTAGCATAAATCTTACCACGGGCCACCGGTGACTGCGATCCAATGACAGATTTAGTAGTCAATGAATCCACACTCCCATGACGGAATCTGCTTAAACTATGAGTGAAGAATTACCTCCAGCGCGGGACTATTCATGGATAGCTAAGATGGCATTGGTGTGTTAATCCTGATGTATCAGGCTGAGTTCCCGTGGATTGGTGTAATTTTTGATCGAAAGATGCAATAAAAAATTAATTTCCACCTACATCATCTTAGATTTGTTAATAAATCTCGGTGATACTATTTTTACAAGTCTTTGAATATAATCCAAAGGGTGATAGCTTCCTAAATGATATTAATGGAGTCTCGAAACTGACACGCCGATGGATGATGAGTTGCTTCCAACTAAAAAAAAAAGTTCACATGATGGCGCTTCTTTCAATTGTTATAGGTCACCAAACCAATTTCTGTTTCACCAATGGTCATCCACTGCCCCAAATAAAATTACACCAGTTTTGATAATACCACTAAAATTACAAACTTTCGCAAAACTTTAAAATGTATTTCTGGAAGGATACTAAATTTTTGTAATATAGGTTCCAGTTTTATTGTTTTGTCCGCCTTATTTTAATTTGAGATTTCCAACGATTTTTTTTTAAATTGTTAACGATATTCGGTCATAAATTATACTTTAAATTTGGTACGGAAAGAAAACTTCTCTCGAAACTAAAAGCGCAGCCAATATTTCCGTTGAATATTGGAAAGTAATAAAGGTTCAATATTTTATTTCAATTTCAGTTTTATATCAGGATGTTGAAGGACTTAGAAAATTAATGGAAGAAAAGTTATTTTGAAGGGAAGAGGTGTTTGGGATGAAAACGTGTATTTCTATGGGAAAAGAGGATGAGCTGGTGCTCCTGCTATTGATTTTTATTTTCAAATAAAAAAAATATTGAGATTTTGAAGAGAAAAATGAAGCGTAGATAAACGCCGACAGTGCAATTTGTGAGATAGAGTGGAAATAAAACCGGCTGAAGAAAACTTAAAATGTTTGATTTTGTAAAAACATAGTGTTACGTAAAAATATTACACATACATATATAAAAATACATATATACATATACATATATATGGCCTACAATAAACAGTGTAAAAAAAATTAAATTACTTCCAACTCCGAAAATTAACTCGGCGCAAGTTTACATTTAGTTACGTTTAGTTTATATTACTTGGCCTGCTGATGAATTCTGGTTAGGTCTCCTGAGGATGGATTCCTTAAAATTGTTTCCTACTCTACTTCCATAAATGCGGGTAAATTATCTCTAAAATACTTCCTTCTCCCTACTATATCAGAGTAATTATCATAAATGCGTATAACCTGAACATGTAGTAAGAAGTGGCGATAAAAAAAAATCAAGGTTGTCTTACTTAGTACTAAGTATTCATATATCTGTATTGTGACTGATCAAACGGTGAATCGGTTTGGGTGTTCTACCGCTTATCTCCGGAAGCCCCCAATATGCTAATACAGATATAATACTAGTATTTTCATAATATTGCGTGCTTGGGATACATCAATCGTAGCTCAGAAGTTGAAAGATTAGCCAGTACTAACGTACCGTTGCACAGGGGACGACCGAATGTACCAATGGTACATTCTTTCCGTGGAGGTTTTTTCCATGTCCCGATGAGATGAGGGTGAGGAACCAGTGGAAAATCTTAAACCTAACTTAAGCCAAACTAGCCGAACCCTGGTGACTATTGGGGTGATTCACCTCTGGGGGAAAATGACCAAGTTACCAGCCGGGAATAGAACTACCCCACGGGGCCAGCTGATAATACTATTAATATCTATAGTTAAATTTAAATTAATATAGCTTTACTACTGATGTGATGATAACTTTTATTGAAGTAAATTTGGAAATAATGATTTTTTTTAAGGAGTGTCATAAAATTGTGCTGTAAATTGGGATTTGTTATTATTTGAACCTTTTGTACTCTTTGGAAAACTTCTAGTTTAATTTTATTTTCCCTCTTAACGTAATAAATAAAATAATAACATAATACCTTTTGTTTATTTGAAATGATATTTTAATATAGTTTTAACTAAATATGTACACAACAGTATTAATAATCTTCAAAACCGCGTCAGTGGAGATATTGTAGAAGTTTTCACACTCGTTATGTGTTAGTTACGTGCAGTTTGGGGTTAGAATTTCTGTAGGTTGAATTGAAGATTTCATTTCATTGATTTTTTCTCAATCTCCTTATACCTTGCTCCTATTAGTATTAATATAGCCCCAACAGGTAGTAAAGTGTGGAGCGAAAAGATTAATAAATTCTAGTCCCGAATCCCCCCCCCCCCCTCCGAAAAAGTTTCCTGGATAAGGCCATAAGTTATGTAAGTCGACTAGTTCTCTATCTACAAAATGATCTCTAGGTAAGAATGATAGAGTTGAACATAAAGGATAGTAGATGTAAATAATATATCATATATATTGAAATTATTACTATGCACCTGAATAACAACCTTACACAATAAAAGACCTAACAAAACACAATGTTAAAGTAACAAATTCTGTTTTAAAAACCTCCACATGTTGCCAACTTCAACCAAATTAACATGTCTTACCTAAGTAATATAAATAGTCGGTTAGACTCACTCACTACAGTAAAATCGTTACAAGAGTAATAATAAACAAGTACAATTTTTAATTGCACGTTTCATTAAATAAACAACATTTTATTGAAGGAATTAAATGATGTTCAGCTATTTAAAAGTATAGATAAAATATATTTCAACACAAACAAAAATCAATATTTATTTGCAATCAAATGTGAGAAATACATTAAACATATGTCGGTGAGTTTAATATTTAGTCATTGTTTTTATAAAGTATGTATATTTACATTTACTATTAAGAAAACTTTGCGAAAATTGAATAATTAAATTTGTTTGATCTTAAATATATATAATAATAATCCATTTTATGTGTGCATACATCTAAATTAAGATACCATTAAAATATTTTTGATAACTATATTTAATACAATTATTAAAACCATAGGTATGACTCCAGGAAAAACATCAATTTTAAACAAATTCAACGCATTCTTTCAAACATTCATATTTTTATTTAGAAACTTGATACTTTTCAAGAACAACAATCTATCTATTCAAATTAATAATACCTCTACATTAAATTTTAATTTTAAAATAAGGGTAAATTTAATGTCCACACCACATAGGGTCTTGAACATAAATCTACCATTTCTTAGAGATAGCTTATATACCCTTTTAGATATCAATGCTTAGCATGTATAAACCTGATAATCTATTTATTTTTCATTAACTAAATTTTATTCCATAGCTTCTATTTGACGATAAAGCATTTCGCACAAATTTTAAACAAAACAAATAAACATTAACCTACACAATATATAACGTCGTTTAACAACACTACTTCTAAAAAAACATCTTCTTATTTTGAAGAAAGAACTCTTTAAATATCGAAATTTTTGAAAGGATGAGTCAAAATTTTAACTTTTCATTTTCAAAACACATCGAAGGCAACACAAAAGCTTGGGTGAGGGTTATGCATATTATTAATTTTATCTTATTTTAATAATCTTTAGTAGCCTACTTAATGTTTTTTAAACATGACTGTGTCCTGTATTCCTTGTATTTTAAATTTTGAATTTAAGCACATAATCTTGATTATTATTTCCTAGTTCAACAACATATATCTTGACGTCGGCAATTTTAGCCGGGGTATGACAGAGATATAAAAGGGGTGTGTAAACAATTCAGGAAACAAGAATTAACTTTCTTTGCTAACATATAAGTAAGTAACTTTATAGGAGAGAGTTGAACAACAACGGGAAGACATTATTTATTCGACAACGACAACATAAAACTGTTAACAAAAGAGTTGTCTTTTGACGATTGTTCTGAACCCGATTAATATATACATATGTATATATACACATATATACATATACATGTATACATACACATGTATACATACACACATATATATACATATATGTATGTATATGTATATATACAAATATATATACATATGTATACATACACATATATATATACATATGTATACATACACATATATATACATATGTATACATACACATATATATACATATGTATACATACACATATATATACATATACATATATGCATATACATATACATATATATGCATATACATACACATATATATATATATCTATACACATATACATATATGTATACATATATCTATACACATATATATACATATATGTATATATACACATATATATAATGCTTTCCCTTAATTAACCGTATTCATTCTTTAAGACAGATATATAAGTGGGGTTTGAAATAGATTTAGATCCATACTATTTACAACTAATATAAACAATAATATGTTTATAAAACGTTTTTCGTTAATTTAAGTTCTTTACTATGCTCACAATTTAAAGTAGAAGAAAGTCTTTTTAGATTTTCGATATTTGTCTCAGTTTTACAACCAAATTTTAGATGATATCGAATTTAATCAATCAAAAATCTACAGCTATTTAAATTTTGAGGAAATTAATCAAAACTAATAATAAGAGCAAATACATCTCATGTCAAATACCTTAATACGTCATAAATATTATAAATATGTATGCACTTAAATTAGTAGCTGCATTCGTAAATATAGTTTCCTGTTTAAAGAAAAAGACATTGATGATAACATACTTCAAACGGATATTACGTAATATGTCTTATTAAAGAAAAGTTGGTTAGTGTCACAAATGTATTATGAATACGGCTAAATAAGATCTAATTTTAATCAATACTTTACAAACTGATAATTCTGGAAACTCGCCTTATATTTTATTTTGAATTAATCAACATTTTTAGTTAGTACCACAAATTTGTCCTGTTTCAGTCAATGATTGTGATTGGGCGTCACTTTTTGTTTTTAACAATACACTCACAAATGTATAAATGTTTTCAGGGACGTCCCGATAAAGACAGAAAGCTGAAATTTGGCACAGTGATCAGTTCACCTATCCAGATAACAGGACAAATGAACATTCTTCCTCGTATTTGATTGTAAGTTTTGTATATTATTATTTCGATTTATTTTTGTCGTATGGAAGCATTTGACACATGGGTTATTCTTCAGAGGAGCTTATTTAAGGGTCAATGATTGGGTGAGATACTTCTGAAAAACAATAAAATACACTTTTCGACCACTGCATTTTAGTAATAAGGTCCTGAATCAACTTATCGTCAGTTTGACTTGAGTATTATTTAAATTTTATATCATTAAATTTTATTATAAATTGAAATAAATATAACAAATTGATGGTAGTAAACACATTAAACATGAACACTATCTCTATTATTAATAATTTTTTAAAATCATAGCCATCATGTTGTAAAACTAATGTCAGAATCTCAGGAGGTCGGGTAAAATTGAATGGCAACCAATAAGGTATCTTTAGAAAACACGTTTTAAATCATCGTTGCGCCGATCAAACAAATAATGTAACATATTAACGAAGACTTGTCTTGTTCATGTCTGGTAATTTGGGTTGTCATGGCCCATTGAGCTTTCCTCCTTAATCCTGACGTCTAAGGGATGAACCTCTCCGCCATCTTTGTTCCCTCTGTTGGCCGCCATGTTGGAGGCTCGCACAGGGGGTGGCAGAGGGATCAGAACGCTGCCCGGCCTGCAACTGAAGATATGTAATTTGCTGGGGCTACTGATCCTTGTATATCTCGCGTTATTGGCAGCCTCCATCTCGGCGTACCCCATCATCATGTTTCCCCCCACGTCAAGGTCAGTAAGGAGGTGGGGCTTCATAGCTCGGTTGATACCTATCACGTGACCGGGCACAGGCTTCTTCCCCTCGGAAGGTTTCAGGTCATCTGCCCACGACGTCTTCCCCACACACGCCTTGGCGGCGAACGTTCCTGAATAGATAACCTTAGGAGGTGGAGGTGGGGGTGGAAAGTCCTCTCCTATGCGGTGATGCTTCATTCTGAGATTGGGGGGGCTCCATGAGGCTATAATGCACTTAGGTCGCTTCCAAGGCCATGGGATGTCCAACGTCTTGATATGACGTGTCACTGTCAGGAATATCATAGCAGCAATCACGAATATGCATGCGCCTCCGACCGTTGTGTAGATGACCAGCTCTATATCATCATGGCGGCGGTTCACCACAGGTGAGCTCGGGTCGTCTGCATCAATATCATCTCCGTCATTGACATCATCTTCCTCGTCTTCCTCCACTTCCTTAGCATTGCTATCTTTTCCTGGAGGACTTGAACGAAGTGACAGTAGTCGTACAACGTGGTACTCTTCCCCAGACAGCTCCAACAAAGTCGCGTTAGTGTCAGCCAGCATATGAAGCGGAGCTTCTTCTTTCTCGTCAACTGAGGTTTCCCCTATTTCCTCTAAAGGCTCAGCGTCAGAGGGCGTTACCACACTGACGTTTACCAGAAGCCTCGGGGGGGCTAGGACGACTCTGTTCACGCGTACGTCATCGTATTCAAGAGACAGCCTGGCAGCCAGATTTAACTTGAGATACTTTGCAAAGTCCCTTTGTCGCAGTTGAACAATGGTAGAGTTTCCCGCAAGTAAAAGGAGGTACGAACGCCCTGTTGGAGACGGGGTACCGGGAGTAGTAGTGTCTTCGGATTTATTTTCAACAAATAGTTTTTTAGTTTCCTCTTGAGCCGGATCATTCAGTAATCTTTGCTGAAGTTCCATTTCTTTCTCCTGCTCTTCACTGTCTATGTCCCAGTGGGAATATGGGTTATTGGTATCTTCTGAGATTTTATGGACTCTTTCATCTTCTGGAGTTGAAATTACTCTAATCTCCATTTGGTCCTCAAAATTAACATCTTTTACAGTTTGTGAGTTCCCGTCTGAGAAGTTTGTGTCCCTGTATACAAAAGCATTGTTTACAATTTCCACCGTCGGCAATGTTGTCTTTGTATCAATGTTCTCTGTGGTCACAGCCACTCCCCCACGCGATGATCTATTATTGGTTGAACCCGTGGATGCGTTCCTGGCGACAGATTTGTTAGTTAAGGACGATGACGTCATAATTTGTTGTAGGATTGAGGAAATCTCTACGGGCCCTAAAGAAACTTTGTCGAGGAATTTACTACGGATGGGGAATGATTTAGTCTTAAGATAGTAGGGTAAGGGTGTATCATGGAAGAGCTTTGTTGGTGGAAGTGGGGTGTCGTGGGTGGTAGTTGCTTGTACGGCTACCAGAACTATGGGAGTTTCATCAGCAGTTGACCTGGAAGTTGGGAAGGCGCTCGTCGTTGGGTCGTCAGAGGCGTCCGGTGACTGATCGACGGTATCAACGCCATCTGACGTGACTGAGTGTACCTCGTCTAGAGAGACCGTGAGGTTTTCATAGAACAATGTTGTCAGAAACCCAGAGCTGGAAAACGTGGGTTCAACACCTATAACAAAGGAATACGAAACATTTTGTTTACTAATTTTAAATAATCATAATAACATTTTTATATCCTTAAAGTCATAATTTAATCAAATCTAGTTTATTCTAAGCTCTCACTATGAGTAAGAGGATGATCAAAATGATTGCAATAATAAACACACATATGTATATCATTCAAATCATTATTTTACTTTATAAAAAAAATAACGCTTTACATAACGTGTCTATAATTTTTTTAAATTTTATTACACTAAACAAAGCAGTAAAATGTTGCGTGACTAACAAAATAGAATTTTGAATGTAATTTTTAAAATATGTGAATTTTAGTAGCCCAATAAATAACATCAAGTTGATAGTTGAGAAATAAAACGTTAAAAAAATCATATGCGTAATATGTCTGCAATATTGTTTGTATTTATCAACGTTCTTTTTATATAAAAAAAATTGCAAAGTATCTCTTTTCGTGTCATTTGAATAATGGCCACGATAGTAATTTCAAGGGCATAATACCACCATCACCTCATAAATCACTTTTTTTTTTATCGCACGAGAAGCAGAAAGAAGAAGGGTAATTTCGATCGTTTACTTTCCAAGCATAAATGGACGGCCCTTTTCGCCTCCCTACGCATCATAGGAAAATAGGCGTGAAGATAATGAAAGGGAGAGAACGATGTGTCATTCAGATGAGCCTCATTTTACGTGACGAGGGGCGTAAAGATAACATTATATAATAGTATGGTACGTCACATTGGAATAGCTCGTGTTATATTAGTTTATACACAAACTTAATGTTATTTAGAATAGAGCACTAGGCTGAATCATGATTTAAATTAAGAAGGATAGCCAACACACTTGCCTTAGTTAAAATGGAGTAGACATTTCTCTGATAAAACGACAAAAAAACATACATAAAACACATTCCTAAGGACCGACTTTCACTGTCACAGACAGATTCTTCAGATTTTCTTGGTTGGTCTGCAAGGTCGACTATCAACAGCTGATCACATCAGTATTCGCTATTAACCTTGAGGCGCTGTCTTTGACATAGAAAGCTTTTCCTTAAAATCATGTTTGTGTGTGTTTTATGTAAACAACTTCTACTCCAATTTCCCTCTGGTAAGTGTGTTGGATATCCCTTATCATTTAAACCACACTTATTCACTTACTGTATGGCAATAGGGACTCGAAAGTTCATTGCCACACTTACAAAAGTAATCCACCCATCTTGAGCTTGTTCTATCCAGTCCACCTCATTATACCCTATATCTTTCAGGTCCATTATAATTGTATCCACCCATATGCGCCTAGACCTTTCCATTGGGTTTGCCAGTCAATACACTGAACACGGTTCAAGATTCTCCCATTCGCGCTGTATGTTCTGCCCACCATAATCTACGAGACTTGTTTGTATTAACAATATGTTGTGATCAGAACAGGATATGTAACTCACCATTATGTACCGTCCTCCCCTTACCAGTAGTCTCATCCATTTTTCGACCAAATTACTTCCTAAACACCTTGTATCGAACACTCTAAACTTGTTTTCGTTGTGTAAGGTAAAATACCACGTTTCACACCCTTAGTAAACTTTACATTTTATTTTTAAAATCTAGCAGGACTAAATGAGAAGTTAGGGAGATTTAAAAAAAAATCAGTGACATACATCGGGAGTCAAACTCATTTAGTTTGTTTCGTAGGGGACTGAGAGATTACGGTTTGAATCCTAGCCGAGTGTAGTAGAGGTAATTTTCCTAAATGTTTTCCCACAAAACATCAAAAGTTTTAAATTCAATCTTTCTTATACTTACTTTTATGAGCGTGACTAATATTTATGCGTAAATAAAATCCCAACGGGTAATAGAACAAAATTAAATTAAAAAACACTTTTAATCAGTTCAGAAATATTAGTTATTATGAGAACGAATAGTAAAACGCGATGTTTGAAAAAAAAGTACATACAGAAAAAGATTTTATATAAAATAAAATAAAATAAAATATTGAATCATATATCAAGTTTAAATTTTAATCTAAACTGTTCTGAAATTCGATTCGATGGTCACGTGGGTTAAAACGTCAACTTCGTTTAGTTCTAGTTTCCGGTGACGGGTAAGTTGTTTGATTCCCGGCTGGCTGCACAGACTGCGATATTTCCTAAATGGTTTTCCACTCTCTTTCTATGCATAATCATGAGCATATAGTTACTATATATAATCGCTAAACGTATAATTAATCATTAATAAGTGTTGAAATAATGTGTAATAGCTTTTCTAAGAATTATTATATATTTTGATAAGATATTTTAAATTAGATATTTCAAATTTGTTCATAATAATATTGAAGTTGTATTTTTACTTCGAAATGATTCGAAAACGCGAATATTATTGTTGGTGTCGAAAGTCAAAGAAAATAATATTTGACCTTCGAATTATAGATTCTNCTAATTGCACTTCATACATTGAATTAGAGTTTTTTTCTATTATCAAAGCGTCTTATTACCCATTTTTGGTTGTACGCATATGCAATAATAACAATAATGTATATGAGAGGAGTAAGGTTGAATTTTAGAGTAAGTGTACCCGCATGCATGAAGAGAGAGTATAAAATCATTTAGGGGATTAACACCATCAGTATACCCAAACAGGATTTTAAACCCGATCTCTCTGTCATCGATAGTCCCAGAGTGATACTTTACACCATGCGACCACCGGAGCGGGTTTTTATGATATTTTTATTTTATTATTATTATTATTATTATTATTATTAGCATCGCGTCTTACTACCCATTCGGTTATACGCACTTACGCTAATGTGTAATGGTAGGGTGATTGTGAGATGAAATGGAGGACACCCAGTTTAACGTGGAATCCGAACCACGGTGGAGGCCTGGCATTCCCCACATTCACAAGATGTCTTGTCAGAGGTGAAGGAAGGGTAATCTTTGCCGGGACCGAGGATTGAACCCCGGCCGCCAGCATAGAAGTCTGACACCTTACCCCTAGACCGCCAGGTCACCTTTTTATTTTAAATTTTAACCAAAATTAAAATATTTTTTTTATTTAACGATATCCAATCATTTTATTTACCACAAATCAGTGTCTTTATCGGTTATCGCTTAGAGCATTTGACTGAAACATCCATAACCATCACTACATATATCACTTTAATGCCACCTCTGTACTCCTATCGATGGGGCAGAAATCATAAATAGCGGGAGTTGTAACGTTGTGGCAACGTTTTCCCCTCTGACCGGACAAGAAGAAGGCTCGTGTTTATCTGGTCCAGCAGCGACCCCAGTCAGGAAGATTAGTTTGGTCTCATCCCGTGCGCTATCTCTGGACCACAAATTCCCATGCTGCCACGTCACCCCTGACGTCATTCCCCTTTTTATGCTCAACACAGCAACCGGCTATGTCACACAAACATTGACTTGAAAAAGACCAACGCTGTTAATTGTAAAGTTAAGAACAATATTTTTGTCAGCCTTTTGAAATGTTTGACCACAATTTTTCTTTTTGCTTTGAGACATTGAGATAACAATATTTAATAACACTTGGGTAGATATAATTTATATGAAAGGTATCTTTGTTTACGTGGAGAAAGAAAATGGATAAACCGTGTATGAAAACGAATCCTCCTCCCTCCCCCTCCACCCAGAATGACCAGTCGTAATTTGAATCCGGACCTCATCACTGGTAATCCAAATGCACTTGACGTTAAGCCCACGTGCTTGATTTAATTATTATAATTTACTTATATAATGATTATACAAATGTGACTAAGACGTATCAAAAGAGAATCAATGAGCTCGGTGGGTATTTTGGAAGTTATGTTCGCAGCGCCCCTCGCCTTACCATCAGGCCGCTCCAGTAAACTAAGTGCGCAAACAACTATAAG
Organism: Timema shepardi; assembly: GCA_902151425.1. Classification (NCBI taxonomy): domain Eukaryota; kingdom Metazoa; phylum Arthropoda; class Insecta; order Phasmatodea; family Timematidae; genus Timema; species Timema shepardi. The sequence goes on from CABFVX010000018.1 coordinate 44,324, forward strand.
AATTGAGTTACCAAAAGTAATCTAAATTATAACTTAATAGTGTTAACGGAGGCACTATAATAAATTGTATTTATGATTAGTTAGAGAACTAGATTTTAACAACAAATTAAAATGAAAAGCTACATCACCCTAACCAACACACCCTAATTTAATTTACTAATATTTACACCCTTTTATTTTTAATAGTGTGTTACAAAAATATAAATAATCATTATTAACTTTAATTATTTATATAAACATATTATGTTTTATTTAGTAATTTATAATATGTACTAAAATTTGATTATAATTATTCGATATTTAAAACGGAATGTTTTAAAATTATTTGGACCTTTTTTCCTTTCTATTAAAATTAATTATTAAGAAACAAACGTAAAAACAAAAGAAAAATGCCAATCAAAAACATAAACAAAATTACGTGTTAAATAATGACTCCAATAGCAGATTTAATTTCAAATGATATGGTTGTTTTTGATTTATTTTACTTTCACTGAAGGCAATAACGGATTTAATTCCTTGAAACGTAGTTATTTTGTTTAATTTTTTTTTAAAGTTGTAAGATTTTACTATTCCTATTTTTATATCACAGCAATATTGGTTTGTTTTGAATGATTGAATTTTGGTTGTATATAAGTAAAAAAGTAAAACCTCCTTTATTATTTTTGCCGTAAATGGGGAGATCCCAGTTCGGGTCCCGGTTGGATGTAATTATGGAGATTTTTACTAGATAGTTTGTTATTTTACTTTCACATAAATGTCTGAACACTTCATCTAAAACTATACTTTCCTAATTCTTAACTCATTAGCGTAATTAATATATAAAAGTAAACCCGTGCACAAGTTGCGCATTACTGTGCTAAAAATAGAAAGAAAAAAAATACTTACTGTAATAAAGACTTTCTTAACTAAACAAAATAAATATTTTCCTCAAATTTTTAAAACACTATACGAAAAAAAAAAAGAAACTAATTTTACATATTTTCGTCAAGACCCTCAAATACAACAATCACTCCATAAATAAAAAACTTTCGATAAAGATTCCAACACCATCAATATTATTGTTAAACTGCATATTTAAATCAAGAATACAACTAAAGGAAGGTGACGTTCACGTCAGCGACCTTGGTAATGATTATTAGGTCACGATAATAAATATTTTATAACAACTTATTACACAGAAGTATATTTTATTTTTCCATAAGATAAACAAAAATTCCATTTATTTAATGATAGGTAGCCTCCAACCGAAGATGTGTCCCCAAGACCCTGCCATTCTGGGGGATGTGTCTGGGCGGGG
>CABFVX010000018.1:46474-107839 GCA_902151425.1 Timema shepardi
CCCCCCCCCCCCTCCTGTGTTGTATTTTTAATGAACGCCCTTGTATTGTTTTACCTCCAAAGCTAGTTGGATACAGCCAATCAGGAGATGTTTCCCGTTCAATTGTTTGGTTAATGATCACAGGACAATTCTCGATGGATTGTCAGAGAGTTAGGGGGAGAGGGGGGAAGTAAGGCAAGGTGGGGGGTGGACTGAGGGTTAAAACAATTAATTGCTATCGGTAATTGAACGGTTTGGGTCAGGTGGGGTTTGGACTGTGAAATACTGTTTCTGGGAGCTCCTAGAGGTCGCCCGGGACAAAGGTCGGTCGCCCAAACATCGTCGGAGACCGGGCACAATGGGAATCGAACGCTTGTATTGATTCTTTTGTTTCTGTCACGGCCGATACCGGTATTGTTATAGGGTTATAGTCATTATAAGTTCAAGGCGCTTTTTTATTAATACAAAAAAACCGTATCGGTGTTCACGTAGTCTAATGCAAGGGCCCCTAAACTTTTTTTTTTTACTAAGAGAGCCCTTTAACCAGAAAAAATACATGTTTGAGCCCTCATTAAAATGGGTACACTAATATTATGAACATTTAATAAGGACAGTTAAATTTTACAAGCATAAAATTATAAAATAAGCAGAAAGCATCACATTTTCTGACTTACGTTTTTGGCAAATATCCTTTAATCAGATTTGACAAAAATTAGCAACTATAATTACTGATGCTAATTTATAATAGGAATAACAAATAAATTGCCTGCTAAATATTTTTTCTCACGGAGCTTGAGTTAATTATGGCGGGGTCATCCGACAGCTTAGGTCAGTGGTTAGCGTGTCTGTCTACTTAGATAAATATCCTGGGTTTGATTACTTGCATATCTAGAACATTTATAATTGATAAAAAGTGGGTTTCCCGTTTCACAATGTTAAATTAACGGCCGTAGGCTGGATGTTGTGTCTGTTCTAGATTTAAGTTAGTTTGTAAACCATGTGCTGATATAATCAGACGGTTCAGAAAGTGGATGTTAAATACCTCAACTCAATTAAAATGAAAAATGAAACTATGGAGAGAAGCACAGTTTGAAATGCGCTGGTCCACCGCGTCACTTTCGAGTTGGACTGATTGAACGATGATCGGAAGTTAGTGGTTCGAATCTTGACCTGGTACCTGGCTTCACAAATGTCATTTACTGCCTTGGGTTTCGCATACCCTCTCCTTATGAGTGTGGTTACTCTTAATATAGTATTAGCCCGACAATATCTAGAAGATAAAAATATAGTCGTCAACTATTTTCCTTCCTTCATCAAACTATATTTTCTTTTACCTCCCTCAATTATTTGAAAGAACTACTTTTTGGCCCTTACTAACTTAAATAGTAATTAATTTCCTACCCTCTAAAACTAAAGGAACTCCATTCTTCCCCCAACAAATTGTAATTAATACTCTCCTTCCTTCACTAATTGAAGGAACTTCTTTACTCCCCTTACTTACTGAAACAAATATTTTCCTCCTCTTACAAATTTAATAAATTATTCCCCTTCCTCACTAATTACAATTATTATTTTCCTCCTCTTACTAAATGAAGAAACATTTTTCCTCCACTCACCAAATTAAATTATTATCCTCCTCTTACTAATTTAGATAACTCTTTTTCTCCCTTCGCTAACTGAGTTAATTATTTTACTCCCTTCATTAATTATTGAAGGAACTCTTTTCCTCCCCTCACTAACTAATATTTTTAATTTCTCTCCTACTAAATGAAGGAACCAGGGCGAGAAGTTCCCTGATAGTTGGTTGAAGTTGAAGAAAATCCTTGCTACTAAAAGATGACGGTTTCACTATAGTCATTACAGACCATTGTTCAGCTTAAAGTGGAAGGAGCTGGCAACCATCACAGGGCTGGAAAACTAACCCCCAGGACTACCAATTATAGTAAACATTGAACCCAACAATAAAGTAAGACAACCAATCAATAACAAGACTAGAGAAACATTAATATTACATTAAAAAAATACATATAGTTTTGTTAAATGTAAAATAAACCCCTTGTGTATTATTTAAAATAATTGTACAAAATTAGTAATTTGAGACATTCAGAAATTCCAAAATTGATTTTTCTGAACAAAATAATGTAATCACAAAATATAAATAAGATTATATATTATATAGAAGTAATGTGTTTACCAATAACTGTTGAATTGGCGTCCTTTTCAAATTTGAAACAGATACATGATAGTTTTCAAATAATATTCTAGATTATTCTAAAAAAAATAACATATTAATAACAGGCAGAGAAATATAGAGATTGACTAATAGCTCTCCCTCTTGATGTCTTTATTGACATGTATAAATAATTTCCCCCAAACATCTTGTTTAGATTTTTATTTTATTTTTTTACCGGGTCTCTCGTAAAAGCGTAAACATTTTAATTAACTATTAAAATAATTGATGGCTCTACAAAAACTATTGCACTATACCAAAGTAAGAAATAACAATATTACTCTAATACAAATACTATTGTTATTTATGGATCGCTTTCACTCCCTCATTTTGTGAAATTGGGTTTTCATGGTGTTGGGAAATAGCCCCAAAGAATATAGGTAGAGTGTCCATAAAATCAAATATTTAAATGGGAAATTGATTACATTTATATATAAATATATGTATACATTATTTTTGAGATGTACTCAACTAAATACATATAAATTATATATATTTATATATAAATTATGAATATTTATACATAAATTATAAATATATATGAATTATTTTTTAGGGGATTTTTTTATATTTACATTATTTTAATTATTTATGTAAATTATATTTGAGATGTTGTTAGTTACTTATTTTAAGGTTTGTCTTTATGGACACCCTAAATATATAGGTTTAATTTTTGTTTTAGTTTTCTTATATTTTCCAGACACCCTTTCTACAGTTGTTGGGCCGGTTTCCCAACACCATGATAACCCAATTTCACAACATGAAGGAGTGCAAGCCACCTAAACATAACCATATTATTGGTACTAGAGTTATATTGTTATTTATTACTATAGTGTAGTGAAATATTTGTTGTAGATGCATCAATTATTATAATAATTAATGTAACATTTTACAATTTAATGAAACACCCAGTATATATAATATTAAATTGGATTTGTGTGAAAATTAATATAATATAATATTTTTTATATTTTTCTCTTCGATTATATGCTGGTGTACAATACTTGTGTTATTTAAGTATATAAATAAAATAATTTTAAATTATTAGGTCAGAACATGTACATTTACCAAAAAAGATATACACACAAATTGTATACATCTTCTCATTTAGTCTATTATATTTTTTAATACATAAAAATGCAATGTCTACATTGATTTTCTTATGAAAGAACATTTAGAGCACATTAAAAAAATACCAACTTTTACTGCGGTCAACAGTGACATTTTATCATATTATTAGTTTTAATTTATAGGTATTGAAAATATCAATCAAAAGTGAAAGCTGCAGATAACATGACTTGAAGTATGAATATGTGAAAGTAGATCTAGTAACTTTTATGGCTGTCAGATATGCCCATGCACTGTTATTTATTTTTATTAAAACACTTCCCAAATATTCCTTTTGAGCAAAATGGTTAGAGCTATTTTTAAAAACTCCAAATCCAATCACAAAATCTATAAAGCTTGAGTCTTCTAATCCTCCAGTTGAATTAAAACTTTTAACTTCTAAATTAGGTTTTAGTTTACATTAAATAAAGGCAGCACATACCTCTTCAAACCTTTCATTCAAGGCTGTATTTAAAATACAATTTACTATGGTACTAATGCACGGTCAAAACATCGCAGCCATTTAATTAAATCGTTGGGAATATACGAATTAACAAGAGACATGTTTTTGTTGAAGAGGCAAGTACAATTTATTTTAAAATGTTTTTATTTGCTTAATCTCTTTATACAAAATTCCAAATTTTCAGAAATCAGCTAAGTAAAATACTCTTAAACCTGTTAAAAAAAAGTATATGATACTATTTATAATTTAAAACACTCACCCAATATTAAATTTGAGCACTATAGTTAAAGCCCCTCCAAAATATTAAGAATTCAATATCAGATATCAGTAAACTCCCCTTAATTAATCTTAAAGCTAAAATCAAAATAACGATTTGGCGGTAAGATATGACAATACAACATCTAAATGTATTGTTTGAATTAAATTGGTTTCGCTTGAAGCTCTGGGTATAGACAGACATAAAGATGGACAAAAAAACAACAACAAAGGGACGATAATTGTTTAAAACAAACATTTTTTGTGCCGTGGACGCACATAAAACGTCAAGATCCATAATAATTTCTAGGCCGAAAATAGTTCACGATTACAATACCATCTCTAAAAGAAAAAGTCAAAAATATCTAGAAAAACAAGTCACCACTATGTATAAAATGAAGACTCTATGATATAATTATAGGGGTAGGCCTTCCCTTATACGATAATTAAACATTACTTTTAGCCATAAATTATTATTTACAGTTTTTAATTCAAATAAATGTGTCTTTATTCAGAAGTTATTGTTTTTCTTCTGCTTTTGCTGCCTCTCTAACAAATATTATTATTCACGAAAAATAACTTTACCTACCCTTTTCGAAAAATGACATGGCCAATAAAAGTTATGATACAGTTTGTTTTTATTATTTTCACAAAGCTAGAGGATCCATCTTGTTAATCTAATGAGGAATCTGAACATTCCAGGTCACACTTGGGAAAAAAGTTAATTCTCATGTTGGATACCAATATAAGTAGATTTATTGTATCTGTTGCGCGGAAAACGACCCTGCACATAAATCTAAACTTAATTTAAAATGTTTACCTGAATTCTGCAAAAACAAGGGGAATACGGGTTTAGTTGTATCGCCACAGAATAGGAAGGTCCGAAGGAATAAACTAGTTAGTTTGACTTGTATTATGCATACCTGCTGTCACGAATATATATAAATAGATTTGAGCTTCAAACGAATTCGAGGGACCCTTAATACGATATACACATTAAACAAAAAACAAAATATACACTTCACAATTATGACTATAGTTAGTTGTTTTAACCTTATTTGTCTGAAATATTTGATTTTTTTAAAATAAGATAATAAATATTTATTTTCTCTTCTTATGTTGGTTTAAGAAGATAAACTGCTTCCAGAGGGAAGTTTGTTCAATTTCATTTGATACTAAAAATGTACTTAATATCAGACACAACTATTTTATGATAAATATGACAATATAACACTAGGATTTTCTTTTTTTTTAAACATTTTTTAAACTAAAATATGCGTTGCTTACGGAAATCGCAATTAAATTCACGGTTATTTTCTTAAAAAATACCATGAGAAGCCATTTTTAATGGATTTTCAAAGCTTATTGGTATATAATATTGTATCTATATTTGAAGTAATATGCCAATTATTTGAATATATTAATATTCGTTTTTGTAAGTTGGCAATCGATAACCAGATAATTTAACAAGTATCTGAGACAAAATACTTTGGAATAACAATAACCAGATCAGGATTAATAGGGAAATAAATAAAAGAACAAATAATAAAATTTAACAGAATCACCGGCTGCCTTAATTACACAATATAGTACAACATATATATATATATATATATATATAATTTCTTTACTTGTGTTCGTCTACTAGAGGAACTAAAGAGTAAAGGCCACTACTGCACTGGCACTATTCGTTCGAATAGAATTGAGAAAGCATTCTTGGAAGAAGCATCTACTCTGAAGAAAAAAGTAANTCTGTCTACTGAGATAAGGGTCTCGGGGTTAATTCTCAGCATGGCCAAAAAATGTATCGCTGGCTAAATGTTAGTTTACTCTTTCACAGTGATAAATTAACAACCTGGGACTGGACGCTGGGCCTGCCCTGTTATTTACGTTGGATCATTGGACATCTGAAACTAAGACAGGACTAGCAAGCCGGTAGTGGAAAATATATGGCTTGAATAAAAAACTGACCCAGGCCAAAGGCTGGAAAAAATAATGGATGTAAAATAAAAAAATAAAGGTAAGACCAATACTCGTGTGTGCCGCATAAAAACCCCAAGTGCAACTAAACGTACCTAACATTAGCTGGACTTCGCAAAAATGCGTGTATTGAGAAAAATCACTAATAAATCGCTACTAGACACGGAAATAAATGAGAACATAAGTGAATCTTGTCAAATCAACCCCAACACTGAATGAATAGCTTCACGTAGGAAAGAATGAAACCAATATATTGACAGGATTCAAGAAGACAGAATTGTCAAAATAGCGAGACAAGAAAGACATCCAGGGAGGAGAAAATGTGGAAGACATTTCACTTTATATATACATGTTAATTTTAAACTCAACTCAGATTTCCTTTCTCAAACGACATGGAACAGACAACTACATAGCTTTTAACTCTGGTAATTATGCTATTTCTTTATTATCAACTCTTGATATTACAACTTATTAATAATCATTAAATTTACAGTTTATATCACATTGAATAACGCGGTGTGTTTCAACCATAATTTCATTTGGTGTGTTTTTATTTTTTTCATTGGACCTAAGGATGATGCCGTCGTAGCATCGAAACATGTCGAAGCTCTAAAAACGTTGCAGGATTTGCAGCATTATCCAAAGAACAGGGAATTACAGACAAGGAAGGAATTCAATTTTTACATATCTTCTTTCGTTCTATATATTTTCAAAATTCTCACAACTAATTCTGTTTAGTTCCCAATATAATACAGGACACGTAATATATGCATGATTACATCATCGCATCATAACATTGTTTTAATGCAATTTGGCTCAAAAGTACACAATTTTTATTATGTATTGAACTTTTTATATGTTTGTTATAATTTCAATGATTGTATCATATAGGTATTTATTAGATATCATAACTTGTAATTATTATTACCAATCTTTTGATAATTGAATCAAATTATAGTGCCTATATTATTATTATTATTATTATTATTATATTACATCATATAGGCCTATCTATGTTTTTTATGCTAAATTAAAACAATTTATACAACTTTACTAAAAATTGAATTCTATTACAAATAATCTTAATCGTTCCTTGTTACACTATTAAAATGTTTTTCAAAAATATATATTGTATTTTATATATTTAATTAGTGTTTTCAGGTACTTAAAGCAATGTCAACGTTGAATAACGTAATTCTAATTAATTTCAATGTATCTATATATCGCCTGCCTTCACACCAAGAAAGGACAACTAAACTCCTGTCTCTCTAATATTCGAACCTACAAAGTTTGTAAGAGATGAGTAAGCATAGTTTGGAGAGCTTTAAAAGCACAAGGCCAGAATTATTAGTGCAAAACGTTAATTCTACAAGAGAAAATGATAATATAAATTTTAGTTAACGGAGGCATGCGAAGCTTCAAAATGTCAAGGTCGAAGGTCAAATCTCCTTTACTTCGACTTTGACATCCAAAAATAACCTTCGTATCTTCGAAACATTTTGAAAGACAATGAAAAATTCGATATATGATTTTTTTGAAAATATCTTACTAATTTTGACATATTTCATCCACGATTATTTTTAGAACATCTATTAAACAATATTTTAACAGCAACGAGTGGTTAAATAATTGCATATATAATATAAACATAATTAATTCAGATGTCATCATATAAAGTACTATATTTATTTTATCTTTAACTAAATGCACTTAATAGATAATTTATTAACTAAAAGTTGTGTCATGTGACAAAAATCAAAACTTTATTGTCAACTTTGACTTTGTTTCGTATGTTTTTATCTCCACCTCAAATTCACTTTTCATTTATAAAAATTATCTTCACCCCAGTCCTAATAGTTATATATTTAACACAATATAATTGTAGCAGCACATATCTTACAGAATATATTTTCATTTATTTTAGGTATTTAACGTGCATTTTCTGAACCGACTAATTATTGAACTTCGGATCCTTAGCTCAATAGACAGACATACTACCGACTGGGAGGACAAAGTAAGTTAACCGTGGGTAAACACCAAGCACTAGACAGCGAATTATGGCATTATCAATGTTATCATTTCACTAAAAACAATAAAATCCTAAACTAATCTATTTCTGGCCCGCAATTAGGCCTAAACCAGAGTTTTCCAAGCTATGTTTAGGGGTTTTACCCTCCACTTACCCTTAAATTATCAGCCGAATATTAAAAAAACACTTATGGATGTATTGGTTCAATGTTATTTATGTATAAACTTGTGAATTCACGTTTAGTAAACGTTTGCCTGTATAATTGTATTTGCCAGGCCTCCACCGTGGTTCGGATTCCACGTTAAACTGTAGGTCCTCCATTTCATTTCACAATCACCCTACCATTACACATTAACGAAAGTGCGTATAACCCGAACGGGTAGTAAGACGCGTTGCTAATAATAATAATAATAATAATAATAATAATAATAATAATAATAATAATAATAATAATAATAATAAAAGTTAAAACATGTCGCATAAAATATTCTCATTGATGTAGACAATAACATTTTTATAAGCTTAACATGAAGATACAATTATTGATGTTATGATCAATAAAACTTTATCTAATTAACTCAAATGTAAATTACAGAAAGAGCAATAAAAACTTATTTAACTTTTAATCATCTTGACAAGATGTTTGTTTAAAGTTTGCACTCAAATTATGCTTTGCAATGACAGAACTGACAGAACCTTCCCAAAATTTGCGTCGAAGCCAAAATGAATATTTTAAAAAGTCTTACTGGCAGGATTGGGTGAGCGGTTAATGAACCTATCTCTAAGGCTATGAGGTTGATAGTAGAACCTTGGGGTGGTGTACAGTATTTAAGTTTTCTCATTGTGATATTAGATTTTCACGTGTCCGATGGCAGGTTAATTTCTTAAAATAGACCAGCATAATTCCATTTTATTTTATTAGTTAGTGAGAACTTAGAAACAATAATATATAATCCATGTGGTGTCTGTCCTTCCAGGGCTATTTTTATTACTTCCCGATTCCATAGAGATTTGAAATTTGGCTTGGACACTATCTAACATGCCCTATTTATGAGTAAAATCCGAAACTTGAAAAATCCAAGATGATAAATCCAATATGGTGGACGCAACGTACAAATTGAGTCCTAAAGAGCTGAAATTTGGCATGGACGCTATGAAGTATGCCATCTTTATTAGAAAAATCCAAAACTTGAAAAACCCAAAACGTAAAAAATCCAAAAACTTGAAAAATTCAAAGATGGAAAGCTAGAGTTTGTATGCTATGAAGCATCATCTTGATGAGAAAAATCCAATATGGTGGATTTAAGACGGTGGAGGCAACGGACTAATTAAGCTTTTTCGTACATCTCGATAACTGTCAGAGCCATGGATGGATACCTACAAACTACGCTGCCTCCTTTTATGAGAAATCTAAAAATAGATACAAAAATATAAAAGAACAGACTCCATGTGAAATTATAATTGTGCCTGTCATAGATAGGAATGACTCCTGGTGGATATTATAATGTAGAGTAAGTCAATGCCAACATTTTTTAATGGATTAACTCGGACCAGGGAGGTCAGAAATATATTCAAATCCCTGTCGGTTTAATGGGGATGGCCTTTTATTCTGGGATTTTAAATTTTCTTTTACAATCTTCATTTCAAGGGTGTGCTTTTACATTCCATTGAAATTCTCATTACTCTTCATATGTCCTTAAATATGAGAGTATTATAAACTTGCGTTACAAAAAAAAATATTGCAAGTAAAAATCACCCACATGAATGGGAACGCGAACTAAATCTCAAACTCAATAGGTCTGTTTTACAAGTGCCGGGGACAATGGAATCTCGGCTGAGTGTACTGAAGATGGTTTTCTTAAAATATTTTTCGTTCTATTTCTCCACGCAAATGTGGGTATATTTCATCTAAATTGTACCTTAGTCAACTCTTTGCTTGGTAGTACAGTTAATTGCGGATAGCCTGTACGAATAGGTGGTGAGGAGAAGAAAAAGAAGAATAAAGTTAATACGCAAACATGAAAGTGAGAGAGAGATAGAGAAATCTAATATTTACTCAATAGTAATTAGATTTCGAATATACCCATTTCTAAGTGATTTATTCGTCGGAACACAATTTTATTTTAAAAAATAATTAAATTGTGTGCTTTTGTTTATACACACCTTCGTCGAAAAAGTAATTCTTTCTTTCTTTATATTTGGCCACGAATGTGTCTATCAGTTATAATGAAGGCGTATTCAAAACATTTGTAAAATAAAGGTGAGATTTCAATGAAAGCATCGTCCTTGAATAATTCAAAACCAAGCCTCTTTCATTTAAAAAAAAAAGCTTTGATCGTATGTATGTCAGATAGCATGCATTCACTTAAAAAAAATAGCTAACTCAATCAAATTTAAAAAAATATTATTTGAAAGCCAAGGTAATATTTATCTTTTTGCTGTGCCTTTATAAATTAATGATCAGACAAGGTGACTCGTTACTTAATAGAAATCTTAGTATATGTTTTATCACGCCACGTTATATTATTTGTTTGAACTATTGGGTGCACTCAAATTGCAGAATAAATTACACCTGTCAGCAGGCATTCAATTAGGGCGCTCTCAAATTTCGGGATAAAGTATACCTCTCAGCAGGTATTTAATTTGGGCGCTCTCGAATTGCGGAATAAAGTATACCTCTCAGCAGGTACTTAATTTGGGCGCTCTCGAATTGCGGAATAAAGTATACCTCTCAGCAGGCATTCCATTTGGGCGCTCTCGAATTGCGGAATAAAGTATACCTCTCAGCAGGTACTTAATTTGGGCGCTCTCAAATTGCAGAATAAAGTATACCTGTCAGTCGGTGCACATGCATTTCGTAACAACCTGTAATCCCATTCAAATCTTAACCCCTAACCTACCCTAACCTATTGTCCATTTTCCATTTTGTACATAGTCATTATGGACGTAATTTTCACTCCGCAGCTTGTGTAAGGGTATTACCAAGCTCGAATGAGCTGTTCCTCAATTCGTGTGCACCGGGACTGTTGTGGATACATTTACTTTAAGGTATACCTTCTTCATCCTTATTCCAATATTGAAATTTAATCACATATTGACTAATATATACATTATAGATATATATATATAAATATATATATAAATATATATATATATATAAAATTAATCTATGAAATGAATTTAGCTAACTTCGGCTTGGAAGTTAGCTAAATTCATTTCGTAGACTAAAATTATACGCTACTTGTTTTTTCAAATTAATTTTTAAATTAACAATGTGCTAATTAATACAACCATATCACGTTTTAATCCCCTAGTAGAGGCTTACACTTACCTTTTTATTTAATAAAAAAAAATCATTCATTACATGCATAGTCCGACATTTTTTACTGTGGTACCTCGAGTCATCACTTTTTAGACATTTATAATTACCTTTTTAACATGAATGTACGCAAAATAATAAAAAATAATGAAAGACGTTTAATACCCTCAATGAAAAGTTCCCCAAGTTTATTCTTTTAATCTAAAGAGGTAGGGATGAGGGGTTGATGGGTGTAAGAGAGAGGCGTTGGAGGGTGGTAGGGGGAGGGGGGACAGTAAGGTGTGCTTAGGAACTGAAGGTCGTACTCGTCGTAACCGCGGCGGAACTACGTCAAGACAAATTAAACTCTCCAGCGGAGCGACACTAAACCTTAGAGTTATTTGCCCCGACTCGAAGCGATTTTTTTTTATGTCCTCTGTAAACTGGGCTGTTGGAAGGTTGTATCGGGGCCTTGCCCCTACATAGACTTCGTACTGGCAACCTGTCACACTTCCTTGGGGTTTAGGGATTTTGGAAGAAGCAAAAGGAATTATATAACTAGAGATATCGAACCAACACAGATTTTCTTCGAAGATAAAGTATTTATCTAATTTTGATGGTTGTTACTTTTTTACTGCATGGGGATTTACTACAGTTCGATATTCATAGTAAAGATCTTACCTGACAGCTATAAAAGCTACTAGATCTTCTTTAACGTTTTCATACTTCAAGTCGTGTGATATTTAGCTGACAATTTTGATATATGTATATATATTATAAATATCAAGTAAATAACACTAAACTAATAACTTAACTAAAAAGATTAGACGTTAGATTTTCAAAAGTTCCTTTCTGCTTAAATCATGATATAATTTCGTGTCATACAGCTCAATATAATCTTATAAATAAGCAAAGAATTCTCTATCGAGTATGTGAATAAATATCACTTGGTTTTATAACAAATTTATTTTGATTTTTGGTTCTATTATAATCTAAATTTTAAAATAAAAAGTATAGTTTATTAGTATTTCATCACTATAGTACATCTTTAATTTACAATATAAGACAATATCTAAGGTATAAAATCACTACCCACTTCAGTGGTCGCAAGGTCTAGGGCATCAATTTCACACAATACTAGACTGCAGATGACGGAGGGATTGAGGTTCAAATCTCGGTAAGGTGTACTGTGGGTGGCGTTTTATAAATGAATTTCCAATCTCTCCACATAAATGTGGGCATACCTACTCTAAAATCAACCTTTCTCATCCCTAACATACTAGCCTAATAGTTACATATGCGTATAGCCCGAACGGTTAGTAATACGCGGTGCTAATAAATAATAACATTATTTATTTATACATTTCCATTCCATTTGGTAATCAATAACCTGAAAGTTTTGCCTGACAATTTTCATAAAAAAATTCATCTTTAATGTAAATTTTATTAAACCCCTAATTTTGTTTTAGTTTTTAGTTATTTTAATATATTACAGGATTTTTTTCCCCCCCATAGTGGGTTCTTTTTCATAAATACGTACCCAAACGTTTTATAATGTTATGTGCACCCCTGTATTATAGCCTAATTGTCAACCCTGTAGTTCTGATGAACTGTTGGTGACGACAAGGGTGAAAGTTGAAGGAATTAAGAGTGAAGGGGGTGGTCGGGAACGAAAGTTCGGACTCATTATCAAAGTCGTCAGTCACGACGCTGCTACAAGACGTCTCTCTCAGAACTTGTAAAGGGAGAGAGTTATTGTGTACCCCCAGATTGAGGATAATTAACGAGGTAAACATGGTTATCTACTGGCACGCATGAGCTTTCCACCAGGAGTTAGGGGAGGAAGGGGCGGTGGTGGAAGAATACACCCTCCCTCGGGTTTGGCACTGGCTACGAGGAAAGATTAAAACACTATTGCTTTAATAAACATAAAGTTACGATCAATAAAATCAAACCTTTCCTTAACAGAAACTTGTTTTATGATTTAATGTAATATAGTTTTGGGATTTATTGCAAGCTATGAAGTACATTACGTTTTAAAGGGTGTGATAATAAACGTACACTACTGTGCTTTTTACACACTCAAATATGTGTCTTTATAGGGTTACTACACAATTTCCAGATAAATATAATACAATAATAATTTTAAATATTAATAGTTGGGCTGACTTGCACAAATTACGATTTTTTTACTTCATTACACACACACACATATATATAACTTCCTTCCAGATTAATCTAGAACATGACTAGACCTATATCTTTAATTTCACTTCCGCTATATATCTGACTTTGCTACAGATACATATCTGGCCTAACTCAAGTTTAATTTCTGATTTAATACAACTATATATTTGATTTCACTATAACTATATCTAACTAACCCACCTCAGTGACGTAGTTAGCTAACGTGCTATTCATGTTGAGCTAGACCACCGAGAACGGGGAGATCGAGGTTCGAATCTAGGTCGGGTGAACTGGGGTGGCTTTTCCTAAATGGTTGTCCACTCTCTCTCTCTCCACGCAAATGCGGGTTCATATCCTCTAAATTAAACCTTTCCCATTCCTAATCCATTAGCGTAATTAATACATAAGTATATAACCCGAACGGGTAGTAAGACGTGGTGCTAAGTAAAATAAAATATATCTAACTACAAGTTGGAATGCTAAGTAATCGGCTTTTAAGTTCTTCGATACATCTTTTCGTAATAAGTATATTAAAAAAGCGGTAATCGTAACATATTTTTAACTTGATTTGAAGTTGTATTAAGATTAAAAATCTATTTATTTGAGAATATCTTTGAATCCACACCTCAAAAGATGAAGTTAAATAAACAAAAAATCTACTAATATACACTTTTAAACTTTACCGTATGAACTAAGAATAATGACTAGCACGCCAAACATTTTCCCGGAGCTTTACCAAAGATCATACAAACTCACCACGTTTCTATATTGTTTCTCATCCACTCCCTGTGATGATCTTAAACCAGATACTTCACCTTTATCATCATGATCATTTAAGGGTTTTTCTTACCACCATGTCTTACTACCCGTTTGGTGTACGCCTATATAATAATTACACTGATGAGTTAATGATGAGTAAGGTTGAATTTTAGAAGAAGTATACCAGCATTTGCATGGAGGGAGAGTGTAAAACCATTTTGGAAAAAACCTCGCTCAGTACACTCGACTGGAATTCCAACCCCGATCTTTCCGTTCGGAATACGCCTATATAATAATTTCACTGATGAGTTGATGATGAGTAAGGTTGAATTTTAGAAGAATTATACCAGCATTTGCACGGAGGGAGAGTGTAAAACCATTTTGGAAAAAAAAAAACTGGCTCAGTACCCTCGACCGGAATTCCGACCCCGATCTTTCCGTTTGGCATACGCCTATATAATAATTTCACTGATGAGTTAATGATGAGTAAGGTTGAATTTTAGAAGAAGTATACCAGCATTTGCACGGAGGGAGAGTGTAAAACCATTTTGGAAAAAAACCTGGCTCAGTACACTCGACCGGAATTCCGACCCTGATCTTTCAGTCATCGGCAGCCTAATCTATTACGAGAGGGACGCCTTAGATCATGTGAACACCAGAAGTGGTTGTTAGTTACACACATTAAAGTTTTATAATAAAATACAAATACAAAATCGGTATGGATATCTAAAAAAAATACAAAATAAAAGCTAAATAAATATACACGTTGTAACACAAAGTAGCCGGCTGGTAAGTGCTTCAATAAATCTTGTAGTTACAAGTAGCTAAAAAAAACGGTAGGGGAAGAAAGCAAGAAGTTTTTGAGATTTGAAAGAGTTTGTTTCTTGGTAAGGGGGGTGAGAAGGGTTCCAGGGGAAACAAGACTGCTCGCGAGAAGGTGGTAAGGGGTAGGAGTGTCCTCCACGTTTAATAGAAGGAAAGGAGAGGCTTGGAATGCCACGAGGTCGCAGAGAGGAATTTTTTTTGCTTGGGTCAGGAATTTGGGCACAGAGTGCGACAACCGGACACTTCACACCAATACCAGTAGGAAATCTTACCCACATTGCACTTAGCACCCGTAATTACATGACATCATACCCATAGTGTGACAATCAAACACTTAGCATAAGTACCAACAGGGCATCATAACCACAGTGTGACAATCAAACACTTAGCATAAGTACCAGTAGGACATCATAACCACAGTGTGACAATAAAACACTTAGCATAAGTACCAGCAGGGCATCATTACTACAGGGGGACAAACACTTAGCATAAGTACCAGCAGGACATCATAACCACAGTGTGACAATCAAACACTTAGCATAAGTACCAACAGGGCATCATAACCACAGTGTGACAATAAAACACTTAGCATAAGTACCAGCAGGGCATCATTACTACAGGGGGACAAACACTTAGCATCGATACCAGTAGAAAATCATAACCACAGTGTGACAATCAAACACTTAGCATAAGTACCAACAGGGCATCATAACCACAGTGTGACAATCAAACACTTAGCATAAGTACCAGCAGGACATCATAACCACAGTGTGACAATCAAACACTTAGCATAAGTACCAGCAGGACATCATAACCACAGTGTGACAATCAAACACTTAGCATAAGTACCAGCAGGACATCATAACCACAGTGTGACAATCAAACACTTAGCATAAGTACCAGCAGGGCATCATAACTACAGTGTTACAACATGTATGTGATCCCTCGAGGGTATGTGAAAACAACTTTCCAGTAAAATTTGTAGGCTCTTTCTCACTCGCTCATAGAAATCCAGTACTGAAAGCAAGGGATAGCTACATTGCTTTCAACATTTCCCTAGGACATGTGATGGTGTGGGAGCACTAACCAGCTGAAGGGCTGAGTGCATGGCCAATTCATGCTGGATGGGAAGAACATCAAAACCAACCCTCAAGTTGAAGACTCATTGTAATTATTATTACTGTTACTATTAATGATAAGTTCTGAAGCATCAAGACCCATTATAAATCCTCAATGACCAGATGATTCTTTGTAGTGTGTTATATTAAATTAAACTACAGTAAAGTTTCGATACTTCAAATTGAACGTGGCCGGACTCATCTTGAACTATCGAAAACTCTAAACACGGAACAGCTGGAAAAAAAATACAAGTATTCACCAGTTTTACTTAAACTCATTACTCTTGTGTTAATTTTATATATATGTTAGTTACATATATATGTAACTTACATATGTATGTATTTAAATCATCTTTATTTCGCTTCGTTTTTAAGATGTCTCGTTGATATGTAAATTCAACTAATTTTTTGGGGCTGGATTCAATTGTACATTATAGTCGTTGATAAATGTAAATAAATTAAAGATATTATTATTATTATTAAGGTTTTGTTTATATAACTAATGCTTGCAACATTATCTTTCTTATAATTAGTTTTGAAGATTTCTTGTTTTAAATTTAACTAAGCCTGTGGGGCTAGATTACTAGGTATTTTTCAGTATAACCAAATTAGATGTTTATTTAACTTTTTTGTCTTATTTCTGATCTTAAATATCGTTTTCTGCCTTGTGTGGTCATGCTGGGACCATGCTCACTCACTGAATAAATGTTCCTTATTCATGCAACTACGTAGGTGTATATTTTCCCAAAGCGTTTGTAAAAGTTTTTCTATAAAAACTGCAAAAAAAACCACTGACCTTTTCTCGCGTCGCCTACCCTCTCAGCAATAATTTTACGTTGCAATGCATCATGGGTCAACATACAGCGTGTGAATTACTGCGCCATTTAAACAGATTCTGTTCTCGATTTTCGGCGAACATGTGAATAAGGCTTTAAGCTGTTCTTGTCCTGACCTCTGTGAGGGAAATAATGGAACCAGTACCGTGGTTCGTGTATGAAACAATCGGATCGGGTTGGCAAAGAATGTGTAATACATACACAGTTGCGTGCGTGCGTGTGTGTGTGGTATTCAAATACGTGCCAACTAAATGTTGGGCGAGTTAAAGTGGAGACATTCCATGCTAAATAAACACTGTTCCACAATATTATAATTTGGTTATGTTACAAGAATTTTCCTGAAGTTCTTCAGGCTTGTGTTTCAGCTGTGATTTGTCATTGATCTTGAATTTCAGGTTCGAGTCTTAGATGGGTGCAAATGGGTGATTTTTTCATAAATTTCTTCCCACTCTCACTTCACGCAAATTCGGGTAAATTTCCTATAAAATTATACCTTTCTCATCCATAACACATTAGTTTAAATAATTAGATAGTTCGGTTCAACACCTTAGCTCAGTCGGCAGCATGTCTGCCTACTGAGCCAAGAGTCCTTGTTTCGAATCCCCGACATAGCCGAAAAAATTATTATTGGTGAAATGTGAGTTTACAATTAAGTTATGACTTGTTTCTGTCCTAGTTTTAAGTTAGATTTTAAGGCATATAAAATTACGTCAGACCTAACGAGCCGGTAATGGAAAATACATGTCCTTAATAAAAAAAAACTAACCAGGCCAAAGGCTGGAAACAGTAATGGGTGTAAAAAAATTGTAGATAGTCCGAACAGGTAGTAGGAAGTGGTGAACAACACAGATAGTGCCAACTCAAACAAACACGTAGCACAATCCATACATAGCATACTTTTTGTGTTTTAGCATAGACAAGATTATTTCCCGAATATGATATTGCCGTATATATAATCGAGATTCGAAAGTCAACCTATCCAACCAGAACATCTGATTATTTTATATATTGATAGATACTCCTGAAGCTACACTATAAATACTACCCTTAGCTTTCTTACGTGTTACGAAACTTATGATTAAGCCAGCCGGCGTGTTGATGCATCATTCTTAAATTTTGCAATACCAGTTCCTAGCTATAGCCTTTAGATTTTAGAAAATGTAAACTTGAGATTTATAAAATTTATATTATCAATCATCAAATAAAGTTTAAAATTATGCTCTCATCAAAAAATCAAGCATTCATAAATTGCAATGTCCTCTTATAAATATTTTTGAAATTTTTGGCCACACCTTTGGTGCTTTAATCTTATATATATATATTATATATATGTATATAAAGATTGGCTATTAATAATGTTAAGATTTACCATATAAAGAAATATTTTCTCGTTTTAAATATGTAGATAGATGTTTGTTTTATAAGAAGCCATTTTAAGTAAAAATTTACCAAAGGTAAAGTATTTTGTTTTGTAGTTTAAAAAATGAGTAATTACTAGATTGTTATTTAAATAAATGAAATAATTACATTTTGAAACAATTTTAATATTGTGTTAAAATTTTTGAGTTACAAAAATCATAATTGCTGTTCGTGAATTCTAAGGCGTCAGGTTTTAATCTCTTCCGGATACACTGTGGATGGTTTTATACATATAGCTTTGGTCACCCATCTCCTTTACACACAAATGTGGCTCACTTCCTCTAAACTATCAATTCCAATATCTACATATTATTTTAAAGTGTTAATTCAAGATGTGGTAAGAGTTTCAATACTAAAAAAATTGCATTACAATTTATAACATACTTTTTCATATATATAAATCAAATTTTCCAAAATCAGTCATTAGTAAAATATTACAAAAATATATTTTTTACTTTTAAAACCAGTATACAGTATGCCAGTATCACTCGACAAATATGCATTTTAAACAACATTGTAAAGACCATCAACTTCAAATTGTAAAAAAAAAGAGTAATTATTAAGATCCATACACACATCCATTCCTTATGTATTATGTAAACACTCCACAGATATTCAATGTGAACAAAATCACTAAGGCTATTTTATAATATTTTTAAAACATCTTAAAATAATCCGTAATTAAACTAGGCTTAATTTCAGAGCTAATAAATTTTGAATGAAGCCGATCAAACCTTTTTCGTATGTAGTCCTAAGTACAGTATAGACAGACAGAATTGGAGTACCTTGCCTGCTATATTTTTTCTTAGGCACATAATACGTCAAGCCTTATCATAATCTTGAATTCAAATATTTTATCAGTTATAAAATTAAAAAATAAAAGGTTAAATTTGTTGCACACCTTTTTAAATTTTCATTTTTCATTTATTTGATTTAGTTAACATAGCCTACACGTTCTGAAACGATTGATTGTGTCAGCACACGATTTATGAACTAACCTAAATCTAGAACAGACACAACATCCAGCCCCCAGCTGTTAATTAATCACATTGAAAGAGGAGACTCAACATTAACAAATGATAATTGTTTCGACCATGCCAGTAATCGAACCCAGGACCCTCAGCTTAGTAGACACGCTACAGATTAAGGATTCTTAAATCAGTTTTATTCTTATATCCTTTTACACCAACAAGACCCTGTGTCAACTTCGGACTCCATGAACGCACTCAAATTTATCCCTAAGCTTGTTGACGGTAAATATTTTTTTATCGGAGTAAAAATAGGAATGTTACCACCTTCCAAAGTCTAAAAATAAAAAAAATAAGCTCTAGTTAGTCATTTGTTAGTATTTTCTTTCAGACTTTTCTTCTTCTATCCATCTTCTGGAATTACTCTTTAGCCTCTTTCTTTTCAGTTCAAAAACATCTTCAAAATGTCTATAGTTACTTCAGCAGTTATTTTAGTACTTGAAAAACTCTTGTCAACTTTTACTCTTTTTCTTCTAAGAAAATTGTTGTAAAAATAAAGAAAATACGTATTTCAAAGAAACGTTTAAAAGTATCTCAATTTTTATCTTCTCAACAAGATATCATATTAAACGACCAGACACATTTTTATCGTCGTTAAGAAGACAGTTTTATGATACTAAATATACTAGTGGTTTCGCTGTAAAATACCGGAGCCTAGTAAAATATAAATATTAAAAAAAGTTATATCCCCTTCTTTTATATTAAAATTGCATTTATTTGCATGCTTTAGCTTAATTTGATATGGAATACAGCTATCTTACAGTGAAAAACAATTATGGTTTATGGTCTATGCTAAGAGATGTTTCTATAAAGCATAGTTGATGATCATAGTGGGTATATACCTTTAGATCGAAAATAATTTGGTCGAATATAAAAACTGATAGAGCTTTTGTTATTCCCATTCCTATCATAAACTTCCACGACTATGCTGGCTAACCAATAGGAAAGAAGGAGAGTATAAGGATCAACAGATTGAGGTCCACCAGGTTCCGGACGTATATACCAAAATATCGAGATTAACCAGATTCCGGACGTATATACCAAAAGATCGAGCTTCACCAGATTCCGGAACTATATACCAACAGATCGAGATTAACCAAGTTCCGGGAGTATTTACCAAAAGATCGAGATTAACCAAGTTCCGGACGTATATACCAAAATATCGAGATTAACCAGATTCCGGACGTATATTCCAAAAGATCGAGATTAACCAGGTTCCGGACGTATATAGCAAAAGATCGAGATTAACCAGGTTACGGACGTATATTCCAAAAGTTCGAGATTAACCATGTTCCGGACGTATTTACCAAAAGATTGAGATTAACCAGGTTCCGGACGTATATAACAAATTATCGAGATTAACCATGTTCCGGACGTATATAACAAAAGATCGAGATTAACCAGGTTCCGGACGTATTTACCAAAAGTAGAAGATTAACCAGGTTCCGGACGTATTTACCAAAAGATCGAGATTAACCAGATCCCGGACGTATATATCAACAGATCGAGATTAACCAGGTCCCGGACGTATTTACCAAAAGATCGAGATTAACCAGGTCCCGGACGTATTTACCAAAAGATCTAGACTAACCAGGTTCCGGACGTATATAACAGGTGGGGATATTCTACTTGTATATTTCTACCAAATCTACTCTTATATTTTGAAGCCACTCCTTATGAAGAATAGAAACATTGTCTATGAAATAGAGATACAACTAAAGAGAAAGAGGATTTGAAGCCCAATATGCTTGGAGGAAGGAAGGGGGGGAGGGAAAGACGAGCTCTAGTACAATCGGTTGGTGATTTATCAGTTTAAACTGACATTGTGCTAATAATACTAAAACATTTAAAACAATCTAAATCCTTATTGCCCTCGTAGGATTCAAATAATATAGGCTTATAAAACTATATACATTATAAGGTAACAAAGACACCATATATTACGTGGTCTATTAAATACAAACCAGTTTACATCAATATAGTATTTAAGTGTATTTAGAATAATGTGAGCGCTGATGAAAAATATTCGTATATATACATAATATTTTCATAGATCGAATATAAAAATTCATAAACTAACGTTTCCAAAATAATATTTTGTTTATGATTTTTATTCCCACCACGTCTTAGAATGAAAAAAAATATTGTATGACACGATTTCACAAACCCAGTTCGGTGGTTACATAGAATAAGGTATCAGTCTCGCAATAATCTAGACTACCGAAGATGGAGAGGTCGGGTGTCGAATCCCAGTCTGTTTTAGTGGAGGTGGTTTTTCTTAAATTGTTTTCCTCCACGAAAATCCGCGTGCATTTCCTCTAAATTCAACATCAATAATCCCTATCACATTCGCGTAATTAGTATATATGTGTATAACCTCAACAGGTAGGCCTACCAGTAATACTTGCTGTTTTAAAAAAATCATTTATAAAAATTCACAAACTTTCTCATATAGTGAATTAGGCTATAGCTTGTAAGACAATTTTCAAAAATCGATTCACCGTAAACCATCCTTTAATAAGTCTTTCTTAGGAAAAGAACCTATCATACACTATTATTTTGCGTGGTAAGTAGTCTTCAGATAGCAGAATAATACAAAATTGTTAAGAGATATTTTTAAAAAAATTCAAAAATCAGTCTTTAGTGAACTGCTATCAAATGATTTTTTAAGGAGAAAAATAGATAAAATTGTGAATACTCTGATAATATCATCAGATGCCTATTTTTACACTCCAAACACTCCCGAAAAGCAAACTAAATCGTTAGAACAGTTTTTAAAATATTTCAAATTTTTGGAAAATATGTCATCAGCAAGTGTTATATAACTTGTCAAATATTTTCTAAATTTGCATTTTAAACAAAATCGTTGTATAGGGATTAAAAAAAATTGTAATTCAATAAAGTCACTCATGAGTAAACTACTTAAATGGAAAAAATAATCTTAAGGCACAGACATATAAGTTCTAAATTATAATTTGAACAGAATCCGTACCTGATCTACGCTCAAGGACAGACAAATGGATTGACTGGCAGGCATATAAATAGTCATGGGGACAGACAGGATGGTAAAGTCCAGTTTTTTTTGTTTCGGGTGCATATAAAAAGTAAAGATTCATCATAATCACGATGTCAAAAAAAATCAATTTTACAATACTTTCTCTTGTTATGATAATTAAGGGTGTGCAATACTGTCATATAATCAATACCTATAGAAGTGGCCTCAAAGAAAGATTAATATTGAGTAAATATGTTTTTGCATGTTTTTAATACGATCTAATCAAAAATTCAAGTGACTGAGTTTGAGAATACCTAGGATACGGAGTTTGTTGATATAAAATGGTATCAAATTTAAAACCATTCCGTTTGTTAAATTTTTGTTGGAAGATCATTTTACAATATTAAATATTTATTTTAATATTTTTATTTAGCACCACGTCTTACTACACGTTCGGGCTATACGCTTAAGTACTAATTACGCTAATGGGATAAGAATTGGGAAGGTTGAATTTAGAGGAAGTGAAGCCACATTAGCGTGGAGGGAGATTGGAAACTCAATTAAGGAAAACTACCCCCAGTTTATCCGACCAAGATTCGAACCTCGATCTCCCCATCCTCAGCAGTCCCAGATAATCACGAAACTAGCGCGTTAGCTAACTAGCGCGTTAGCTAACTTAACCACTGACGCGGGCTACAATATTAAATATTTCAAAAATAGATTCCCAGCTCTTGCCTGGAAATTTAAAAGCATTTTAATTCATATCAGTAGAAAGGAGAAGCTGTCATAGTAAGTGGACTGAGTCGTGACGTCATAATCTATAATGTAGCTGAAATAGCATTCAGATTCAATTTATTTAACGTCACTTCACCATTACAGCTCAAAATGAAACACTGCTTCAGTGATATTTATAAATGTATATTAAAGGCCGCCATATAAAACTATGTTAGGTATTTACAAATTATTATTATATTATTTTATATATTTTAATATTTTACACAATCTAATTTGACTTTACTTGAACAAATTTGAATATACATATTAATAAGAAATTCATTAATGTAGCTTCTTTTTACTAACATTATTATTTTCTACTTCTTGTATTTACATTTTTTCCCATTAATATTCATAAAACCTCAAACCACTAAAAAGTTCAACAAAAATATAAATCCTTTATTAAATACCTCTTTTTTTGGTTATATCACGTAGAAAAAATAATACGAGTCATTAGGGTTCGGTTATTGTGAAGACTAGAAAGGGGTAAGTTTTTAAAACCTATTAAAGATGGCGGATGGCGTTGTTAATAAAAAAAAAAGTGAGGGGATTGTTAGTTTTGTGTCTTTTCCAATTAAAGCGTGCTCTCACTCATGTCTATTCATGATGTTCATTTTCTCAAGAGCTTGGTTAACATGCATACAACCTGTATTACACAAATATACCGCGAACACTTCAATCGTTTTCCCCGCCTTTTTTTTTTTTAGAGCACGGACAGATTTAATATTTAACAACTTTAATTGTGAGCTTGAGATCTTTTTTATTGTGTTATAAATGGGAACAACGGTGGTTCAGAATATAAAATATGTACACTCCATCTTACCGTAAAGGTAGCAGTTTCACCTTGACGGATTAGACAGTAGCAAACATCTTATAAGCTATATCATAGTGAAATACTGCAAGTTAAGATTGCTAACTTACAGGTTAAACGAAGTGTACTTTATCTCTGTACTTTCGGCCTTATAAAAAACGTATAATCAGATTTATTATTATTATTATTAGCACCGCGTCTTACTACCCGTTCGGGTTGTACGCACTTACGCTAATGTGTAATGGTAGGGTGATTGTGAGATGAAATTAAGGACCTACAGTTTAACGTGGAATACGAACCACGGTAGAGGCCTGGCATTCCTCACATTCACAAGATGTCTTGTCAGAGTTGAAGGAAGGGTTTGGTAATCAGATAAATCTTTGCTGGGACCGAGGATTGAACCCCGGACGCCAGCATAGAAGTCTGACACCTTACCCCTAGACCGCCAGGTCACCATTCAGATTTAGATTTCTTCCTTTAACGAATTAGAAATTACTATATAAATTATTTTATTTTAAATTATTTATGTATAAATAAATAAAAATATACAGTTTATTAAACATATTTTTAAGAAATTCCATGGCGTCAGTCCGTAAAATCGAGCCATACCAAACTAACGACCGCCCTCTGTTGGTAGATATAGTGCCAACTTCTGCGGATAGAGAGTATTGTGGTCAGCACGACGAACCCTTCGGCCGTTAATTTCAATTTTTTAGACCGTAGCTGCTACTCTTTCATTCAATTAGCCCCTAATTTTTTGTCCTCAGGAGTCTGAGTTGATCCCATTACAGACCCACTGCTTCTCAGAAAATCTGTAAGTGCTGGGTATTTAATCCAGGACCTGTGTATATCTATACAGGAATGGTTTTTAAAATGTGTATTAACTCTAAACAACTTATTATAAGGTTAACCCGAGTTTTCTATTTAAGTTGAATGTATTCAAACACATCTATAATAATAAAAGGAATTGTTTGTTTGTTTGTGTGTGTGTGTGTGTCTGGGTGTGTGCGATGTCCATTCAAATCTACGGCACGCAAAGATCTGAAATTTTTAACATAGGTAGACGGAAGGGGGTCCAAATGCATATCGAAATCAGATTTTTAAATTTTTAGCTAGCTTTTTAATTAGGCTATTTTTAACAAATTTTCGAAGAAAAAATTGCTAATCTGGTTTAGAATAACTTTTTAGAGATAATTGTGTTAAAAATATGCCGCTTCCTCCTCGGGGAAAAAAATGTGTTCGAAATCGACCATAATTCTAAACCATTTTTGTGGGGGGCGGGGAATGGGGCCTTATATAATTGTTATACCACAGTGGGCCACGGACAATGCCATGCTAGTATTATATACTCGTACTACGTTGATATTAATAATTTTTAAAACATAATTAAATACATTAAAAATAACGTTAACGATAAATCTACTGATGATTTTTAGTTTTATTTTTTATTTTTTTCTTATTGCTTTAAATTAACCACAATGAGCCGATTAATTGAAATGCTTTTAATTGTGATTAAATAACTTTTTGATTAAAAGTGAAAACTTTGGCTAAACAAACTAATATGAATACGGAAACTTATTTTAGCAGTAAAAATATTACATCAATGTGTAATTAGCTTAATGAATACGTTGCACTTAATATAAGTAGAAATTTGTGAACGTTTATAAAGGCTGTTTTTATAAATAAAAAATATAAATAAATTATATAAACTTGTATTTGAAAGTACCAAACAAAGTTTTATACGTGTATGACTGAAACCTATTTATTTACGAAATTGAATTGTTATATTGTAACGTTGTAGCTGGTATAAGCTATTTATAGTTAGGCTCAATGCCACAGGTCAAGTAAAATTGGATGTAATGATTTGAAATAACCTTATGTTAGAAAAAAACATACTTTAGTTGATTGAAATTTTATGTCTACGAGTATAAGATTAATATGTTTAGTTGTTTAATTTTTGACTTGGTAAATTGTAAGAATTTTAAATGATGTCTATTTCCATCTTTCTGTGTTGTAAATTAACTATATGACGTCTTGTTGTAATTTTTTCTAGGACAAGTTAAAAATAGTAAATTAGTGAACATCTTATTGATAAGTCTATAATTAAAAGAATTCTTATTTAAAAATTATTTGTGGTATTTAGCGTGCACTTTCTAAACATACCTGTTTAAATAAGAAAACGACTTGAAAGTTAAATTATACATATAATATACACAACATACTGCCCAAAGCCATTAATCAATAAATGTAAAAGGGAAACCCCCATTTAATAATTTTTTTTGGCCATGCCTATTATTGAACCAGAGACCCTTAGTTCAGTAGACAAGAGACACTACCAACTGAAATGAGGTATTGTACTTTAAAAAATACTGTAGTTTCTTTGACCCGCGTTTTATTATCCATCCGGACATTCTGCAATTAACTACACTAATGAGATAAGAATGTATTAGGTATAATTTAGAAGAAATGTAAAGACATTCGTGGAGATACAGAGTGGGAAACATTTATTAAAAGCATACCTGACCGGCGTTAGAGCCCTAATCTTTCCATAACCGCTAAAATCAAACTAAATGAGCTTGGCGTTTAGTGCGCATGCCACAGATGTGTACGAGTTTGTAAACTACAGATGGTTAGATTGGTATTAATAAAAATACAAATGTGGTTTTTATCTAGCATAATTATTTCCTGAAATGAACTGAATGTTTGGAAGACTTTCAAATGACGTTTTAAAACCTATCAGATCTGAGCTGCACTTTTTATTAAAAATTATCTTTTTTTTTTTGGAGTGGGAGCGGGAGGGAGAATAAAAATGGTCAACAAATAAAATCAATCTAAATTTGTTTCACCAATTTCATATCTAGGCCCGAAGCAAGCTTGTGTTGAAACAATGTAAAGAAGGTGAACTTTTTTTTAACGTCATACAACGTGACAACAATATTGAGAAAGATAATCAAAATTTATAAAGTTTCATATTTTTGGAAAGTTTTCGAACTTGTTCTAGATGTTCTTAAGCTTAAAAATAGATGGGATATTTTGTTTTGTAAGTTTTTCTTTCACCCCTTTGGAAGTTTCTTATAATTTCAATAAAAAAATATAATCCTGAATAAAAGAGCTATGTAAAAAAAATGTAATTGGTATTTGAAGAATACATTTTTATAAACTACCTGAAGGCATGTAAAAAAAGCTTCCATTTATACAATTTTTAGAAGAGTATAAAATTATTACTAATAGGTTAATCAAATTATATAAAAATGATAATATACATCTGTTACATGGATCAATTTAGACAATACTTTAAACGTAACTTGTAATTGCAATAAAGTAAGATATATTTTTAAGTAGTACGTTTTAAACTAAGTTTATTAAAGGCTTGTTCTAAGGAGTAGCTATGAGAAAACTAGCGTAAAGGAAAATAATGTGAAAACCAATGACAAATCACACATGCAAAAATACCACCAGTTCATCCATCCATGATTCAAATTTCAACCTCCCAATCAACAATTATTTTATTTATTGCGTGCCTGACAAATTAAGACCTCTTGACTAGGGTTTCGGATGATAATAAATTATACCTACCTATGTATATGAGCAAACCATTATACAAAAATCTAATAATTTTGTACGGAATTTGGTAGAAAACCATATTTTATCAAATATATGAGGAATCATTTGTAGTCAATGAAAAATATTTATATTACCTCTCAAAAATAAATTCTTAGCTAATTATATATATATATATATATATTATATATATATATATATACATATACCATTATAGTTATCAACACAATTCTTAATATATATATGATTTCGCCAAACAAAGAAGAAATATGAATCGTTTCATAAAAATAAAGTATGGTAAAATTTTGAAATAATACAGGCTTGACAGCATATTAATTTAAAGTGTAATACGAGTATAGTAGAGCCTATTATAGTTCATTTAGTCATATAAAATGGTTTCCTTAGATATGTAATAATTATTGTATCGTTAATGCTTATTTTTATGTGTTGTATTCACTAGAATATTTCGTTTCATATAATAATATGTGGATTGTATATTAATTTATGATTAAATGTAGTTTTTGATAGTATGTCTGTTGTATTTATAAACTAAGTAACGGAATCATGGTATAGTGAGCAGAAATATCCCCCTAAGCTGCTCACTTAGCCGTCCCAGGTTCAAATCCTGGATGTTACCGGGAGATTTTTTCAAAAGGGGAATAGTTCCCTTGGTCACCAGGATTTGGTTGATTAAGCTTAAGTTAGGTTAAGAAATTAATTGGTTTTACCCTGTCGTATTCACTATCATCATTCTATCACCTCATAGGGACATGGAAAAGCCTCCACGGAAAGGATGTACGATTGTACATTCGGGCGTCCCCCGGGAAACAGAACAGAAGTATCGGTTAATATTTCCGCAAAATGAGCTAGAAATTGATGTAGCCGAGACTCGCCATTATTATAATAAATTAAATGTGCCCACGAAACTTATTTCCTCTGTAGAGATAAACCACCCTCCAGTCACGGATTTGGGGTGAAAATCATCGCCAGCGATCTATTTGGAGAGCTGGTGTTTTAAACATTTAAAAAAAAATATTTTTTTTACCAATGAGCTACACGTCATGTATACTAACATTGTGTCCTGTCCACTGTTTTACTCGTAACACCACCAATATATGCTCTTTTTTATTTTATTTTTAAAAGGGGATGATTCTATGTGTCAAAAAAACAAACAAGAAAGAAGAGTTATGGTATCATTCATTGTTTTTATCACATTAACACTAACATAATTATTGCCATCAGCCTCTTCACCCTCGCCTACGGCCACATCGTTAGAATTTTAACAATAATGAGAAGGGATGAGTCGCATATGCATAAAGAAACATGGACAGTGAATGTAAGAGAGAATAGGAAAGTGGAGGCCATGGGAATGAAGTTTGTTAGGAGCATGTTAGCTGTCACGAAGAAAAACAATATTAGGAATAAAGTTATCAAGGGAAGATTTGGGGTACAGGGAGTACATGCGGAATTAGAGAAAGTAAGACTGATATGGTATGGGCATATAATGAGGATATAAAATATAGATGTTCAATAAAATGTTATAAATTAAGTATGTGAGAAAAAGACCACAGGGGAGGCCAAGAAAAATATGGGAGGAGCAGATAACAGAAAGTGTTCATGTGAGAGGAGAAGAATGGAAGAAATTAAAGGAGGAAAAGTGGAAGGATAAAGGAAGATGGAGGCATTTTACTAAATTGACCCGGCCATAGACTGGAGACAGTTGATTATAAGTTTAGGGATGAGTAGGTTAAAATTAGGATGAAGCTTACACTTAATTGACGTGGAGTTAGAATTGAAAACCAGTTAGAATAAGCCCTCTTGGTACATTTGGAAGAGATTCGAACCTCGATATCTCCTTTATCAGCCAAAAATACGAGACGAAGCTTCCAGATTTTACCACTTGCCATCTTGTGTGCATGATTGGTTGGTTAACCTACTTTTAATTCAATTCCACGGCGTTATACTATCCACCAGGGCTATCTGCATTTATTCACTCTAATGGGGGGTAGTTATGAAGTAGACATATATTCACACCACATCTTTCTACACGTTCGGCTTATACGCTGATGTGTTAAGGGTTAGGAAGGTTTAATAAAGAGGAAGTGTACGCTCATTAAAGTGTAAGAAGAATGGAAAGCCGTTTAAGCTAAATCACCCTTATTGAAACCAGACGAATACTCACCTCCTTGTCAACGAAAACTAGCCAAGATAATCTTGACGTTTAGTATGCTTGCTCACACAAAGTGGTAACTTATTTATTAACTATCCTTCATCCCTACGGGATAAATTCTGGTGAAATAACTTAGTACTCATCAAACTCTTTCTGTTCCCTTTGTTAAAATATTATGGAGGTTAGAGATGAAACCAACTATCAGATGTGCTCTGTAAGCACGTAAAAGTTGATATACTAGATTTTATATTGTTATTATTATGACTTTCGAGAGGCCCATCTGTTTTGTCAGTGAACTTAAGACTGATAGTGCGCTCTTTCCTCTGCCTCCTTATGACTTGGTTCTTAGGACTTTTTCATTTGTATCCTGCAACACAGTTCCAAGCTCTCCGGGTCCCCCACCACCCCTATTTTCTTTAGAGTCAATTAACCCTTCTTTAAAAAATCGGAGTATAAAAATTTATTTCTAAAACTCCAAAACATTGAAAACGCCCTAAAAAAGGGGTACCCAAACATTTTCAGCT
Source organism: Timema shepardi (assembly GCA_902151425.1). NCBI lineage: Eukaryota > Metazoa > Arthropoda > Insecta > Phasmatodea > Timematidae > Timema > Timema shepardi. The sequence continues at coordinate 76,823 of CABFVX010000018.1, forward strand.
GACACCCTCGGTAGATTATAAAATTCCCACATATCCATCCCCAATTTTCCCGTATTGTCTTAAAAAACCTTAAAGTCACTGTTTTTAGAGTCATTCTTTATTTGATAGTAAACTCAATTTAACACCACAAGCATATCGATAGAAAAACAACCACAAAGTTCTTGTGATTGTTGGCACTGTTTTGTTTTCATTAGTTCTTGAATATTGGGTTTGATTTCAAAGAGCACAACACAAATCGCTTTCCTCTTCAAGTCGAGAGTGGTGTTTGGTTATTATAAGAGTCAAAGTTGAAAATTCCTTGGTGTTATAAGTGGCTGAAAGGGTAGCTTAGGGGGAAAGAGGAAAGTAGAATTGGAGGGCGAATCCGAGGCTTGCAAGTTTAAAAATAAACAAATACTCGCGCACGAGCGAATTACTTTCCGCTAGTCACCTAATAAACGAGTATTTACAGCTGGTGTTGCCAGTACCACAAAAAATAATAATCTTACCTACTTTCTAAAAGTGATCTAAATTTAAAATTGTGTACAATTCCTATCTGATTTTTAACGTTACTACCCAATTGTTTCACGCCTACCCTGGAAGTGCTTCACTCCCCCTTGGTTGGGAACCGCTAATCCATAGGTTAATATTACACTATGTATTCTTTAAGTTCTCCCGCTTTTACCTTAACTATCGTTTTAATCCTTAACCTCCTATCCTAAGTCCCTAAAGACACTTGTTTATCGAGCGTTGCAAGGACCAGTTTTGAACGTGACCATTTTGAATCTCTTCTGTCATTCTGTCCGGATGTTTGTTACGTCATAACTGTCAAATACGTAGACCAATATTAACTAGATTTGTCAGGGGTATTCTTTGAGACTTGGCCAAACGATCTATGTACATGTTTTTAAAACGGTTTATCCGTTTTTATATGGCGAATGCTCAAAAGGTTTTTCTTTTAGTAGCTCATCTCAAGTGATTTGCATCTAGAGTTCACAGAACTACTAGTTTTAATCGAATTAATAAACAAATCTCCAAAATAACGCTGTATTACAATCATAATTGAAACTATAACGTAACGCTATAACAATCCACCTAATTAATATTGATGCCACGTCAAGTCCTAGATTTTTTTTTTTAAACCTGATTTTATTACTCCACCGTCCCCCTTTCCTTGTCCCTGGCTCTCAAGCCCATAACCTCCTTTGAACTGTGACGTTGGAGCAGAAGAGAGCAATCAATAAGCAATCGTGTGAGAGCGCGTCGTCCCTCTTCAAGCTTCTGTTGTCCTGATCCACAGCAGAGAGAGATTTAACTTCGCATGGCGCGCAGATCGTATTGAATGAACGAACACCCTCCCGAGGCAGTGAACTGTATCCATCGCACGCACACCAATGGGCAGGAGTATAATATATATATACCAAGCTATTATTTATTCGATCATTATATGCTCATTCGAACAATTGTCATTGTGATATTGGTAGCATAAAGCCCTCCTGAGTCTAGCTAGTACCTTAATTAATCCCTCATATACAGATGACGATTTACGCACGTCCATTACAGACTCTGCCTTAAAATATGTGTTAAGAAAATTGCCTTGGACACGGTACGACTTCTGGATAGCCATGTGGCATTGGCGTACAAAGACAAAGGTCCTGGGGTCGGTTTCCATGTCCAAGTGTGATTTTCCAATTTAAAGAATATAATATATTTCAGTCAATAGCGTGTGAACAAAATTATTTTTGGAGTATATATATATTAATATATTAATATATATATATTATTATATTATTTTTGGAGTATATATATATATATTAATATATTAATATATATATACTCCAAAAATAATTTTGTTCACACGCTATATATTATTATATTATTTTTGGAGTATATATATATATATTAATATATTAATATATATATATACTCCAAAAATAATTTTGTTCACACGCTATTGACTGAAATATATTATATTCTTTAAATTGGAAAATCACACTTGGAACATGGAAACCGACCCCAGGACCTTTGTCTTTGTACGCCAATGTCACATAGCTATCCAGAAGTCGTACCGTGTCCAAGGCAATTTTCTTAACACATATTTTAAGGCAGAGTCTGTAATGGACGTGCGTAAATCGTCATCTGTATATGAGGGATTAATTAAGGTACTAGCTAGACTCAGGAGGGCTTTATGCTACCAATATCACAATGACAATTGTTCGAATGAGCATATAATGATCGAATAAATAATAGCTTGGTAACAGCCACGTCTAGTATCACATTCTTTAAATCCGAAAACGACACCTTAACACGAAAATTGAGTCAGGCGTACTAAGCTTAATGTCCCGGGTGGTTCGATTCCCGTATATAGGTGTAATTTTTCAATTTAAAGAATAATATTTTTAGATTCGGCTATAACCGTACTAAAAAAAACCCAACTATAATAGCTTAGTTCTTGAATACATCTATAAATATATTAGTTGTAATAATTGTCGGTACCTGTTCTTCGCCTGTGCCGATGGTTACAGAGGAGACGAGCACAAATATGACACAACGTTAAGTAGGACTACATGTTGAAGGTATTTAATATAACGTGTGAAAGTCACAAGAAACTACTATACATCAGAGGCTTTAGACTACGATTATGAAATACGAGTTAGTGACACGGGAATTCATGAAAGGCTGCATATTGTTAGCCCACGAGATTCAGGCGAGATGTAACCGGCCTTAAAGAGCCCCGTTCATATCTTTATTCTCAATATTACTCACTTCAGACACGTAAGTCGTCACTTAAGAGGCATCGATAGAGTCCTCGTTCTCGCACAATCGCCATATTGAAGGGGATAGGTCCTCCTCAATCGACAAGCAGCTAAGTACTCCAAAAAGAGATATATTACTATTCAGCATTTCCAATACTAAAGGAGGTTGAGTTTGCATTCTGTTGCTTAAAGGCAGTGACATGTTTAGTTAGGAATTTAACAATTCAGTTGTTTCCCATCATGACTTCCTGTGTAAAGTACACTTTACACTACATGCTATGTAAATCAAGAAATTATGTAGAGAATACTACATTAAGAGCGTGATATAGTGAAAAAACATATGGGTTTGTTGTCAATATTGTCGACACCATAGTCTCAATTCAATACCTCTCCTCACAGCTCCTATTTATAAAAGATAAAGCACATCCTACTCTACAGATATCTATTCCAGAGCACGCATCGCAAATGCATGATTTTTACTTTCCTGTCTTGGTATCACAGGTTTGGAACAAATTCGATGATTCAACACGTCACCTGTCATCAAGAATTTCCTTTAGGAGTACAGTCACCTAATATATCTGGTCGAATATCTTAAGCTAATAAATATACACACACCCATACCTATATACCATATCTCGTCGTTTCCTTACAGGGTGGCCAAAAAGCTTTTCATATAGATCAAAAGACAACAACTCTCTCTATCTCCACACTTCGTTATCCTTGCATACTACCTTTGCTTCAATAACATCCATACACTGAGTCATACATGCTCTTCTATTTTTAAAGCTATAAATGTTTCTCTTTTTTCATACATTCGTCTACAAAATTTAACCACGCCTTACATGGACTACCCTCCCTAAGCATTATATCAGCGTACGCCTACGTTTATACCCACAAATTTAATTGTTTTTAATTTGATAACACTGCTAAAAATCACCAGAAACTTTAACTCATAAATGTATTGGTAGCCTCTTCGAAATTGAACATTTATTGTTTTATAAAGGCAAAGATAAAAAGAAAGATTATTATTTAAAATAGTGGTTTCAATGAAAGTTCTGCTTACCATAGTAGCTGGGTGAGGCAAGGGTTGCGCAGCTAGCCGATAGAAGCGCTAGTAGCGTCGTCGCCCACATCGTGGCCAGCCGCTCAGTCTGCCATTGTCAGGACCAGCCCTTGTACTCCTGAAAACAAAATGGATACACAGCAGGTTAGTGATAGATTGGGTATATACTCAAGTAACGTTTCGCTGCTGACTAGTAAAAAAATTACAGTAGCGTAGTCACTCGCATCATGGCCAGATGCTCAGTTTGTCATTGACAGGATCGGCTAATTTTCTCCCGCAGACATTAATTAAACACATATATTATGTATTAAAACAATATTCCTAATAATAGTTAATATTAAACATTTTGCAGACAGTGGAAAAAATACAAGTTAATGTACGCCAAATCTGCAGCCAATGAACACACAGCAAGCGAGTATAAATTATCTTGGTAATCTAGCAGAAAATATACTCTCTATTAGGAAAGATCGGGGAAAAAGGGTAACCTTAAGATAATTTTTTTTAAGACACTATATTTTATCAAAATTATATGAATATTTTCTGAGAATATCTAATTGTTTTCTAAATCTTATAGAATTTAATTTAGCGAGTAAAGAAAAAGGAAGAAATGTTTAAATCATATTATTTGGCTAATGCCTGCAGACTGATCACTTCACCCTAATGGATGGGTCTGTAAAGTGATCACTGTTATTAAATTGCTTGATTCATTTTTGTCGAACTCTAAATTTGTTGTTTAGTCTTTCGAAACCACTTCCGACTAAACTTTCTTTTAATAATGCCTGAGGGGGAGTGGTCTATTTTATATTTGAAAGGGGCCACATTTCCCCAGCTATAGCGACAGTGTTGTGTTTACAAAATAATATTACTTATCTAATATCTTACTACTACAATCGGAGTGTTGCAGGAAAAAAAAAGTCAAAATATGATTTCACCTGTAATGCTCTAAAACACAATTTTATAGTAAAAGTAATATGCTCACCTTAGATCAAATGTTTGTATATAATATTTATTTGTGTCGCAGCAACAACTATATAGTAACTGTCAGATCAGGCCAATGGCAATTACATGGAGGTATTTTGATCAAGATCACAAGTTGCTGGCTAGATAGCAGAACCCATACCAAAACCAGACAGAGGAGGCCACTATGTCTCAGGGGGCAACTTTGAATTGGTCTCCCCTATGTGATAAATTGAAAATCTTCTAGACAATGGGCAAGTAGGACAATGTAAAATTGAGTTTTCTGAAAACAATGGATAAACAGGAGGTTAATATTAGTTTGAGATTTTTCCTGAGAATAGTCACAGAACTAGTAAGTATTAACTTGAGAATTATAAAGAAGACACTAGAAAACCAAACATAGTTTTTAACTGATAATCCTGCAGACAATAGACAAACAAATATCTATATTAAATTGATAGGCCTGCGGACAATGGGTATAAGGAAAAGTAATATTATCTTGAGAATTCTGAAGACCGTGAATATACCATAGGCATAGGCACTAAGCTAGTTGAAATCATATTTATAGTTTTGTAAATAATGCTAAAAAAGAAAGTCAACGTCAACTTAAACCCTCTGAAGATAATGGATACCCAGTAAATCTGTATATAGGCCTGTATATAAACAATAGACACAGGTAAAGCCAATATAAGTTTGATAATACTTTAGACAATGACTAAAGAGCAAGTCAATAATAACTTGAAAACACACAATAGTTGAATATAAGTTTTGAAAAATATTTAAGGGAAGTTAAAGATATATATATGTATGTATACATATACATCCCAAAGCTTATTAATAGCTATTATAGCTCCCAAAGAATTGAAAGGAAATCCATTCTTAAATTAAATCATCTCGATGATGCTAATAAATTGTACACAACTCAAATTAACTTCTACATATGGTTATACAGAATATAAGACAACTCTACTCGACAGTTTATATGAGCTTCCCACACTTTTTAGATTTTTTAATATCAATAGTGGTGGATTTGTTATTAATCATATATTACTAAAACACTCTATTTGTATTTCGGCTAAATTTGAATTCCAAATTAAAGTACTTATCCTGAATGAGCCTATTTGTAAATAATAAATAAAAGAAGTTTGCACCCTTAGTATGCCCTCACAGTTATACCAACATTATCATTAAAATTGTGAATGGGTTGGGGTAGAGAACTGTAATTTAAAATAAATTTAAATATGAAATAAGTTGTGACCTAAAATTTAGCCAACTACACACAATGTGGTCATTGCAATACCCCCAAACAGGCTATCGCATATTACCAACTACGAAATAACGATGTAGTCTCATATCAAACTATGAAATAAAAAACAAAACCCTATGGTACTTTATCATATTTCTTTATGATAGCTATTCAGTCCTATATCTAAACTCATTGTAGATGTAGGAATTCCAGAAGTTCATGGGAGGCAACATGTAGTCATTTTGTATTATTTATTACTTCGAAATACGATTATGAATATTCATGGGGTGTGATAACATATAGTTTACACACACACACACAAATAAAACACTCTCAGTTTATCTGTGCATCGCTTAATTGCTAGAATTCCGAGTAATTATTCCTATTCATGGTGTAATAACCAGTACAATACGAAGTGTTGATACTGTACCCATCAATATATTATGATAGTTTTAATGAACTGATGTTTTTTTTTTGCTAACCAATGATTAAAGTAGGCTGTGAAGTAGCTCATGAACTATCTCGAAGGGCTTACGTGCACATAAAGTGTGCATATCTTTGACCCCAAAGGTTTTAGTTCAATTTTATATGTAAGAAATTAGGTTTGTTTTTCCCATAGTAGTCTCACAGTTATTTTCAATATTTTCAAACATTGTTTTCTAAATGATTGGGTTTATAGGTACATCGCATTATAATGTTTTAAGATCAATATTTTGTGTATTTGCATTAGTATTATTTAATACCTGTGTACAAGATATTATTTTTGGTATGATTTAGTACTAATGAGAGGTAAATGAAATTCGTATGCTCTAGAAACAGTCTTGTGGCTATTAGCATTAGTATGATTTAAAACCAGTGTGGTTGTTATTAGCATTGGTATCTTTTAGAAACAGTGTGGCGATTATTAGCACAGGTATGATTTAAACCAGTGTGATGGTTATTAGTATTAGTATGATTTAAATTTAGTGTGGTGATTAATATATTTAGTATGATTTAGATCTATTGTGAAGGTTATTTGCATTAGTATGATTTGGAACCAGTGTGAAGGTTATTTGCATTAGTATGATTTGGAACCAGTGTGAAGGTTATTTGCATTAGTATGATTTGGAACCAGTGTGAGGGTTATTTGCATTAGTATGATTTAAAACGAGTGTGATATTAGTATTAGTATGTTTTAAAACTAGTGCGCAAGAAACCACCATTAGTAGGCTATAATTTAGTATTAATGTCTATTATTTTGGACCAGTGGGGTATATAATAGTTACTTTTACTTTATAAGCTAAGGAGAAAGCATGAGTTGGTCAAGGTGTGAGAAAAGCAGATATACATAGCCTGGAGAGAGAACGGGAGAGACTTAAATATTTAAAAAATATTGTTGTCAGATTCTAAGTTCACCTTTATAGTGAACTTAGAAAAACTTTTCTGCTTCGGACCCACGTGAAGATTAAAGTATCTATCTAAAATATCCGATTTAAGTGAACATGTTTTGAAAAAAAAAATCTGTGACAACAATGCCCACAACCAAGACTCGCATGATACACATAATATTAGGTTTTATTAATTTAAATCTGTGCTGGGCCAATATAGACCATGGATCTTTATATAAATGCACCAGGTACTTGTCTCAATACTACAAAACTATGACCAAAGATGATTAATAGAATTAATAGAAAGGGTAAGAGAGTGAATAGGATGGTAAATAGTAACAAAAGAAATAGAATTCCTCCACTTAATGGGGGTGTAACTACAATATACATATTTAAAACAAGAAAGCATGAAAACAAAGTCGTTGGTCTCATTTTATTTGGTTATCAGATGACGAGTTGGTTAATATTTGAATCCTGATTGCGTTTTCTAAGGTTTTTATTTTATAAATAGGCTCCAGCTCTACATTTGCGTGTAATGGGATATATTTAGTATACATTATACCTTCCTCATTCCTAAAACATTAGTGTAAATATGTGGATAGCCCTAATGGGTAGTAAGACTTGAGGTGCAAAAATAAAATAGTTAGTTATATGGTTTAACACTCTCCCTCCACGCAAATTCGGGTTAACTTTCTCTAAATTCAACCTTCCTCATTCCTAATCCATTAGTACTTAAGCGTATAAACCGAACGGGTATAAAAACGCGATGCTAAATAAATAAATTAGTTATAAAGGTGTTACTATTTTATTATTATAGATCATCATAGTTATTGTTATATTATATTATTAATATATTGGATTGCCGGTGACATTGGTGCTCAAATCCCAGTCAGTTGTACTGAGTTTTTTTTCCTGAATAGTTTTTCATTCTCTCTTCACGCAAATATGAATACACTTCCTCTAAATTCAACCGTCCTCATTACTTATCACACTAACGTAACTAGTGCATATGCGCATTAACCTAAATGGGTACGGAGATACAATAACAGTAAAAAAACAATAACATTAAACCAGAGTCACCAGAGTCACGTTCAAACAATCCGACAAGTTTTCGAAACAGCACTTCAAATATAATTTGAGAAATAGAAGCTGACAATAATATAAACCCCGTTGCACTAACTTGTCCGGCTGGCCGCTCGAGTCCCCCCACTTCAATTACCCAGTGGAGCGACCTGCCACTTGCTATAAGTACTCTGTATGTAGGGCCCCCACCTTTACATTTAACAGGTTAACGGGTAAAGTTGATGGAGTGTTCCCAAATAACTGGACGTCACGACCACGCGTGTGGACACGTTTCATCTTCAACTAACGAGGGAACATACAAGACCCATTATGTGTGACGTGACGATGGTTTTGGGAATGTTTATGTCTAAACGAACAACTATTCAAAAGGACGAGCTCTTGCGCTGACACGATATGGCTGAATATACATTTTTATTAGTTTTTTCCTCTTTGTCAGTTCGAATTCATATTTATATTGTGAGCAGGGTGTTATGTTTAATACAACGTTTTATAAGCAGGCAGTTTTGCTATTGTAGGTTTTTGGTAGCAAGGAAATTTTAGAAAATTTAAAAACTATCAGAGGCGTGCGATGATCGCTTTTTTTTTAGAAGAAAAATCGAAGCTGAATTCAAAGATGAAGTTACCCGCCTCGGTGGCGTAGTTGGCTAACGCGCTTGTCGTGTTGAGCTCGACTGCTGAGGACGGGGAGATCGAGGTTTGAATCTCGGTTGGGTGAACTGGGAGTAGTTTCCTAAATGGTTTTCCACTCTCCCTCCACGCAAATGTGGGTTCACTTCCTCTAATTCAACCTGCCCAATTCCTAATCCATTAGAGTAATTAGTACTTAAAGCGTATAACCCGAACGGTTAGTAAGACGCAGTGCCAAAAAAAAGATGAAGTTTTTGTTGTTTTCATATAACACTACTTTTAATTTTTTTAATTATTCATTAAATGCATCTAGGTACGAACTATGTTTAGGGGAATAAATTTAGCAAACTATATTCTTTTATACTGAAAATATCTTAATTTATCCACGATTACGTTGTCTATGGCATTTAATCACTAGTCTTTTTTTTTCATCACCGAAATTAACTACCCATTCAGGCTCTACGCATATGTACTAATTACTATAATGTTTTAGAGATGCCGACTATTTAATTTATAGAAAGTTTATCCGCATTTATACGGTAGGAGAGGAAAAAATCATTTAGGGAAAACCACCTTCAATGAACCCAACAGGGATTAGAATCTCCGTATCCCCTTCATAAGCAGTTTAGTTAATTGCGTGAGTGACGCCTTAGACCATGAGGCCACTGAAGAGGGTAATCTCGTACATTCAATAGAAAAAGATGGTTTGTTTAAAATTTAAAATACCATGGATTAATATTTAGCTCCCTGTTCTGTTAAACGTCTTTGAAAAATTGGTTATAGTAGTTACCTCATTGTGAGAATCTTTAATAAATGCAGGCCTAATTTGTTTACATGTAAACTTTTTATTCCATAAAATATTTTGTATATAAAACTATTATTGTTTAAAATTTAATTTTGAAATAAAATATTAGATTTTAATATCAATATGAATGAACCTAGGCTGTTTTTATCTGGGTCTGTCCCAACCGGGCAATACGAATGTAGCTACACTAATTGAAGGATATACGGTTTAGAGGTAATGTAGCAACATTTGCGTATAAAGAATGGGAAAACATTAAGGAAGTCTGGTATTCTAGTCCCAACCTCCCCGTAATTGAAAAATCAGTGTACACGAGTTTAATTTGTAGTCCAAGTGCTTCTCCACACAGGTAAATAGTATGATATATGTACTTTAAATGAAAAAACGACACCTGGACACGGGAATCGAGCCCAGGACCTTTGGCTTAGTACTCTATTGCTTTAACCACTGAGATATCCAGGAATCGTCCCGTGCCCAGGGTCATACTTCGATCATATTTTAAGGCAGTCTGTGAGGGACGTGTGTAAATCATCAGCTACACACATGTGATAAATTAAGAATCCATAGCTATCAGATAACGCAGCCACCATCGACTCGGTAGATGGTTTTAAGTTGTAAATTGTACAACTATAACCGTACGAGTGCGCATATCATGATGGATTAAATAGTTATGATATTGATAAATTTTTAGGGGTAATTTTTGGCTCTTACACCAAATCTTAATTACATTTCCTTAGTAAGTGAGGGAATTAGTGAAACATAAGTATATAATTAGCGATAATTTATTGATATTAATTTAAGTTTAACCTAGTTAGTCCTTCTCTATATGAAATGTATTTATAAAAATGTGTTAATATATATAAACACATCAATGGAGTCCAATTCTAATGCCCAGTTTCCATAATTACATTTATCTGACAGCTATTAAGGCTACTAGATCTACTTACACATATTTATAAGCCAAGTAATGTGAATTGTAGCCGTCCCTGTGATTATAATTATACTATCAATACATTAAAACGGTATTTAAATGTTATCAATGCTTTCCGTAAAAAAAAAAAGTTTGTTGAAAGGTTCTTCCTATGAAAATTAGACTATACCTTTAAAAGAATATTAAAAACAAAACCCTAAATATACGTGCTGTTTCTATAGATGGTTGAGTTTTAACATAATTCCGGTGTATTTGCTTCCTTTTAACGTTATTTTATGCTCATCACCTTTTACACTTGCACTGAATTGCTTAATTAAACCACTTACTCTCTTCCCCCCCCCCTTGGTTCTCTACCCTTTCCCCCCACAAATATCATCTTCCCCGTAAGAGAAACATAGTGGTTGGCGCCGGCGCCCTAACATCACATACAACATAACGCCACCACCAACTAATGCTACCAACAGCCACCACGTCACTGCTATAAATATTACAACACCGTGAGAAGTTTACTGCTGGCAGCTCCTCATTTATTATCCACTTCCTACAGTTGCCACTATTAATGGGGGAGGGGGGGGAGAGAAGTTGATGGAAAGTTTCTGGATCCGTATACTTAAGTTTGGGAGGGGGGAAGAGAAAGAGAGAGAAGAGAGGGGGGAAGAATTTGTTTGAAAAGTTTCAAAACTGTTTTCTTCCACTCCCTCCTATAACTACTTATGGTGAAAAGTTTTATGAAAAAGTTGTGTCATTTGAATATTTAGAACGGGACCAGAAAAAACCTTAAAAGAAAAAAAAATATTTGGACACTTTACTAGTATCCGCAAGCTGTTATTTATAACGTACTATCATTTCTGTGATGGTTTAATGATGCACTGTAACACAAACCACTAATAAGTGGTTTTTAACCTAAAATAAACCTTTACACTAGTTATAAAAACATACACTTAAATGATATAAGGTGAACTTAAAGGCAAAGAAAATTTATTTAACACAGCGTCTTACTACCCATTCGGGTTATACTTTTTTAAGTACTAATTACGCTAATGAATTAAGAATTGGGAAGGTTGAATTAGAGAAAGTGAACCTGCATTTGCGTGAAGAGAGAGTGGAAAACTATTTAGGAAATAAGAAAAAACAGTTCACCCGACCGAGATTCGAACCTCATACTCCCCATCCTCAGTAGTCAAGCTCAACACGGCAAATAAAAGAACAGGACTAAAATCAACAAACGAAAATGGGAATGAAAACATGAAAAACCCGCAATCTATTTTTAACACCTTATTTTAATTTTATTTTGCACTACGTCTTACTACCCATTCAGGTTATACACTTATGTACCAGCTACTCTAGTGGGTTATCAATAAGGAAGGTTAAACTTAGAGGATGTGTACCCTCATTTGCGTGGAGAGAGAGTGTGAAACAATTTAGGAAATACCACTCTCAGTAAACCCAAACAGCGTGGAACCACAATTTCCCCATCATCGGAAGTCCCGTATATTGCGAGGGTAGCGCCTTAGACCATGCGGCCACCGAGGAGGGTCACGTGTCTTATCGAACCCTCTTCTATTGTCGAGTTGTCAAACTCTAAGGCGTGACTCTCGCAATAGTATGAGCTCCAGGTGAAGTGGAGAGGTTTGAGGCCCAGTTGGGTCTAGTGAGGGTGGTTTATCTTAAACGGTTGCCCATGCAAATGCGGATACATTTCCTTTAAATTAAAATTTTCTTATCCCTAGCACATAAGCTTAATGATTACGTGTGCACATAGCACAAACGTATATTAAATTTGATTACATCTTGCCAAGACGTCTTAACGCGCTATAACTAACTATACTATAGATAACATATTATTATAAATAGGGCCTATTTGTTTTTTAAAGGCCACATAGTATCTAGATAACTTTAAATAAAAATTAAAGAGGCTAATCTAATTTGTAATTTGTGTGTTAATTTTAAATGGCGTAATTGAATTGTAGAAACCACGCTTTATTGAAAATAGCTTGCATGTGAATAATAATTAATATTATTCCCTTCTTTTAATTTGTTCTTTAAAAATATTGAATAATCAAACCAGGAAAATAATAAATAAATAAATAAATTGAATAGTTAAATATACGAATTAATTTAATACACACATTAATGAAATAAAAATGAAAAATATATTTCCCTTATTTGCACAAACTTATATATTTAACAGTATTTGTATCATCGCTGAGCATAAAAATAAATTATCTTAAAATTATAACCCCTTTAATAAAGTTAACTGTTTCATATTAAATCTATTAAATTATTACTTTTGAGCTGAAATAATAATATAAACTAAAATATATTTGAGACGAATATTTTGATACCAGCGACAAATTTATTTACAACGTAATATTTTGTAAATATTTAAGTTACGTATTTACACTACACTCTATAATTAAATAAAAATCTCTATAAAACTATTATTTATGATTTTTTTTACCATCCTAGAAGTTATGTAAAATATGTGTTTTCTAATCCACTCTTCACGCTAATGTTGCTACACTTATTTTAAATAAGCAAAATGGTGGCCCTATCATCGATTTTGTGAGGCCCGTGAAAATTTTCATGAATCATAAAGCAATGCGACGCTATTTTTTATTTTTGACAAACGTCGAGAATACAACATTTTGGAATGCGATATAGATGTTTTATGGATTGAGCCATTATATTGGACGAACCTACTGATTATATCTAATTTAAACTGTTACAAAATAAAGAAATGTAATATTAATTACTCTCACTATAACTAATTTTCACAATTTAGATAATTATGAATATTAATTTCAAATTTAATTATGTTTACCTTCAAATGTTATCGTTTGATATTTATATTTATGAATTGATACTATGTCTAACAAAAACCTCAGCTACGAACGATAAATTGGAAATAAACCACATACTTTGGTGATGGTAGAAATGTTAATGTGAATATCCCCAACCAAAACCTTGCATGCACTCCCGACCACAAACCTCCTCTAAACCTCCTGCGACCCTGATACAGAACTGGAGCTGAATAGCAACAGAGCTTGTTTGTGTGTGTGTGTGTGTGTGTGTGTGGATAGTAGATAATTGGTTTGACGTCATCATCATGATTAATTATTGAACATAGACAATTAGTGGGTGTATATTAGTGCCTTGTAGAGCAGACGGCGTGATCGTTAGTGATCAGTGATTCATTCATCAAGTACGGTTGGTTACAAACGCCTCTTACAAAATAGTTGGATGCTTGCTAACCGTTAGCGTGACTTTAATTTGGTCACTTATGTCCACACTGTTAACCTCTTTGTTTTATCCATTTACACATGTCATTAGATCTAATATAAGTTAATAATGTAAAATAATAATAATTTAAAACAATAGAGAAGTAGAGAAAATTGTTATAACTTAGAAGAATTTATTATTTTTATGCACCACGTCTTAATCACTACCCGCTCGAGTTTTAAGTATAAACTACCCCGTCAGTTTAAGGATGTGAAGTCGTAATTTTAGGGAAATGTACCCGCATTTGCGTGGAGGAAGAGTGTGAAACAATTTAAAGAAAAACACCTATTCCAACTGGCCAAGATTCGAATCCCGATCTGCCTTTCATCCGCAATCCATTTTATTGTGAAATAAACGCCTTTGACCATGCGACCATCGTATCAGATGAATACATGTATTGCATATCTTTAAAATATTGAATTTAAAAAAATATGTACTTTTTTCTTTGTGGATCACGTCATACGTCTCAGCTATATGCATGTCTACATTTCCCGTGGGAGGGAGAATACAATTTAAATATTGAATGCCACAAGAGGTCTTTTTTTTAAATGACACTTGAGGCTGAGAGTGAAAAGAATGTAATCTGAATAAATTTGTCAACTATTTTAAAAATAAAATAAATCTAATACACGGAAGGAAGGTAAATCATATCCACTTCCCCTAACCTCTGCCCCGCAACCCCAAACTCCCTTCACCAAGATTGACGACTCTAGATGGCATTTCTATGTCTGAAAATAGTTTTTATATATATATTATGATAACATTTACAAACTATTGGAAACCTGGTATTTTCATTTTAGATTACTAAATTTAATTCCTTTTAAATTGATTGGGGTGTGAATTCTAAGGACTAATAATAATCATTACATTTACAAAGAAAAAAGGTGTATTTGGTGAACTCATAGAGTTGTTATAGGTATTTTTTTCAACCATATATTGATGGGTTTTAATTTTCTGTTTCTACCAAAATTGGCCTAACAGCACCTCTCAGAAAGGTATTTTTGAATTCTTTAAAAGTATTTATATCTTCATTTTTATTTTTTAAGAAATATATTTTAGAATAGAGAGAGCCCTCGTCAATAAAAGGTAACAAAATATATTGAGCCTTCGGGTGAAGTGGTGGTCTATTAAGTCCATAATATTACACATTAGAAGAAGCCTAAATTGAAAATCATACTTTTATTAAATGCTAATTTAAGTTGGTTAAAGAAATAACACCACTATTTAAAAACAAAAATTTGCGTCTGTGGCCACGTGTTCTAAGTTCTCTCAATAAACCGGTGATGACGAATTTCGGCTTAGGTTGGTTTTCACGTCCATATTTTTACACACATTTGGGTGTGCTTCTTCATTTCTACAGCCTGAAATTAAGACCTACATAGCCTTGATGTCAATAATAATAATAATATAACCCACCTCGGTAGCTACATGGTCTAAGGCATCACTTTCACAATAGACTGACTGACGATGATGGGAAGGTCGGGATTCGAATCTTTTCAACTCCACCTCGACACAAGTGTGGGTACAATTAATCTAAATTCTACCTTTATCTTCTCTAACACATTTGAAGTAATCAGTACATTCACGTACAACCCTAATGGTTAGTAAGACGTGCTGATAATAAATAAATAAAACAAATTTAGCTAAATAATACAACTTTATCGTCAACATGTTTGCAATACACCAGAGAAAGAGAGCATTTGGAAATTGGGGAAGATGTTTTTGTGGTATTTTAGGTTTTTTAAGATTTGGGTAGGGAGTGTGTAGTTTCTTGGTCTTGAATAAATAAATAGCTCTATCTTGATATTGTTTATTAGCAAGCATTCAGATATGAGAGAAATAATTGCCTTCGCAAATTTTCGCAACTTATTAATTAGCTTGGCGCAAAACCTTA
This sequence comes from Timema shepardi, assembly GCA_902151425.1. Classification (NCBI taxonomy): domain Eukaryota; kingdom Metazoa; phylum Arthropoda; class Insecta; order Phasmatodea; family Timematidae; genus Timema; species Timema shepardi. The sequence goes on from CABFVX010000018.1 coordinate 92,810, forward strand.
CTTTAAGATAAGATGGAACAAAAGGCAAAGGTAGTAATTTTGGAGTTTTTTTTATAATAATTTATGTTTGCACAATAAAAAGAAACGTTTAGCTTCATTTTATACAAAGAGTTATATCAAAACCTGTTATGGAAAATGTTCAAGAACATAATGGCATTTGCTGATAAAAATTTTAACTGAAGAGAAAGATAGTTATAAAATTCAGTGTTACCCATAAAAATTATTCAATAGCAGTGTTGAGATTAGTCGGAGTAAAAAGAAATCAAAACTAAATATGTCTAGTGAATCAATATTTTATCGAGTGTGTAAAAATGTTATAAAAATGCAAAAATTCTTGTATTGATCAACAACTCGCTTCCCTTTGCAGCCCTCCTTAAGGTATAATATTTTATTTACATTCTCAAACACAAAAAGGTTACATCTTCATTTTGTCATATTTAAGACAAACAATAGAAATGACAGGTGAATTTGGTGTTGCGAACTTTAAAATCGAGACGAAGATACCTTAAAACAAGTTTGTTGCGATTATCTCTTTTTACTCCCCTTCCAATTTTCATGATGGGGATATAATTTGCTCTCTCCAGAGCGGTGCGATGCAGCGCACGAATCTAATTTTGTCTGCATACCCCCTTTAACCTCTCCACTCTCCACCCCACCCAAAAACTCTATCCCCTGCCTTTAGAAGGGGGTGTCAAGATCAGTCAAACTGTCAGCCCGAGCAGACGTGCACAGAGAAGTGAAATTCATTTACAAAATTCTACCTCACTGGGATGAATCAAATGCTGACTTTAAATAATTCGAATGCAAGTGTATTATATTTTAACCTGAATAAGAAATGGATCAAAGAAGTACTAATCTTAATATACATGTCTAAAATGAATTATAATTATAAATTTTAATCTAAAATTTAAACAAGGAATGTGTCTCCTACATTAAAACAAATTCTCTTAAGTTGGGATGGAGGAGAAGGCAAGAAAATAGGTGAATTTTTGCTATTTTCGTAGTAAAATTTTTTTTAAGACCAAATAAATCAAATATTGATATATTAGAAACATAAATGTTAATTTTCTACCCATTGTTATATCAACACTTATTAAATATCTGACATGATCATATTAGCATTTGATGAGGAACTCTTTAAACGAAAAGTTATCATCAACTTTTAGGACAATTTTGACAGATATTAAAGAATTGTTGAAACTCCCATGTGGAAAAAATTAAATTAAATTATTATATTAAAAAACTATTTGATTTATTTTGTCGGAAAAATTATTTTGCTATAAAAACTGCAAGAATACTGCCCATAGCTCGCAATCCCTACCATCCTACTTTAGCTTACGATTTTACTTAAAGCTACCAGGTAATCAACCGATCTGGCAAAATGACCTGAATTTCTCGATGACCGAGGCGGCCACCTTAACAATAAATATTTATTGACGTATGTAAATTAAAATCATTTAATCTATTGATATCATATTATTTCCCAATGTAATATCTCTTAAAAACATTTAACATTAATTCATTCCTTTATTCATTCAAGAAAATTTTACATTACAACGAAAGTTTTTTTTCATTTTCAACAAGGCAAGAAATTCTAAAAAAAGAAGAGACAATTTTTCACGTGACATCGCGGAAACTTGATGAATAGAATATAGAATATACAGTATTCTTCAAATGTTTCTCGAGAAATACACCCTTCAACTTTCAAGAGTTACGTTGACAAATAGTTCTGGAGAAATTTTGTACGACAAGCGAATAACTCCAGATGTTTGTGAAGTAATTAATTATGGAACTTTCAAGTTAGCACAAGCAGAATTATGAAGAGTGTCTGCTTGCTTCCATGGAAACTGAAGTTGAAGTGTTTATTTGAGAACTCTTTACACATGCATGGTAGGAATCTAGGATGGTGACTTCAAAGGGAAAGGGATAGGAAAGGTATTAATGGCTTATCGCTCAATATACGAGAGTTTCAATGAACTTGTAAACTAAAGTTAAAACAAGGTCGGAAAAGAATGTAGCCTTTAGCGCATATGCGGTGATAGTGTAGTTAAGCAACATAGCAAAAGGTTCTTTATTGAAAACATTGACTGAAAGTCACGAATGTCAACCTATTAGGAAATTATTATTATTTGTTTGGCTGTAATATATTATCAATAAAAAGTGTTTCAAACACACTCTAATAATATTTTCATCCAATATTTGCAATAAAGAATCTTATGCAAGCTGTCACCTACATTTCCACCGTAGGTGGGATATAACTATTTTCATATAGACTAAATCCATAAATCACGTGTGGTATGCAGCTGTCATTTTTGATATTTAGTCTTAATACTAATAAATTAACACTAAATTTATCGAAAAATGCCAGCAATATTGAGTGACAGAAAGTTTGTATTATCTGAAACACCATTCCTACAACTTTTTTTTAAAAAATAGATGGATTAATTTATTTCAGGTTAAATTAAAGGTAAAATACTAATTCATCCCCACCAATCTTTCAGCAGAACTATTTCGACCCAGACATAGTAATATCTTCACACCATGAACCAACAAAAAACTTCACATCTCATTTTGTATATACTGTTTTGTACCTTATATTCGAATAGTATTGCTTAGGTTATGATCGTATATGTGCCGTAGATTAGCTTAGATAATGTTGTTTAGGTTAAGATTGTATTTTATCTTACTATCCATCACTTTCTGTATTTGGTTAACCTTGAGAAAACATCTACCCTCATCCCCCGAAAGAAAAACTGGTCTATTTTAAACTTTCCTTTATGAGATACTGATTTCTTCAAAGCATATATATTAAATACCTAAACATGTTATAAGTTTTTTATAATTCGATCATAGGTGCTTTTATTCAACATGGAAAACCAGAATTTAAAAGGATGATCTTGCACATAATAATTTCCTCACCAAGAGATTTACAATGTTTTAATAACCATTAATACAAACATATCATGCAGATTTTTTTTTTAGTAGTTTGTATCAGCTAACGCTCTAGACTGTAAATATCTTTATTAAAAGAAAATCATCGCATACTAACTCGATATATTTTGTTGAAATATGTTTTAAAATTGTATACGAATCTTTAAGATTTTAATTGAATTTGGATGTAAATGTCAATAATTTAGCTGTTCGGCATTTATCAATGTTCGGGAAAAAAACTTTGGCAATATTGTAGTCAAAACATAGTAAATTGTATAAATTTGTCAAACTCTTTGTGATAATATGCAACAATGTTTTATTGTTTATTTATATAAAACTTAAGAAAATATTTGTTTAGCTCCTTGATATTTTAAAACAACTTAAGAGGTTATTTTTTCCTTAAAAAATAATTATAAAATACAATGGTGTATCTTATCTAACGAATTAAGAGTCTATATATTCAACCTTTAACTTTAACGCATTTGTAAAAAATGGAGAATATGTATTTACAAAATATCTCTAGTAATATAAATAAAATAACTTGGTTTAAATAATTTCACAAGTATATTTCTATTAATTATTAATAATTGCAAATTCTGGAAAGAAGATCCTGTTAGCTTATGTTTTTTCAGTCACAAAGTGGGATGTGTGTTAGATAAGTTATGTGGAAATTTATTTTTATAAATAGTTTTTAAATTATATGTTTCTCATAAAAAATATTTTACTAATACGTTTCGACAGAGCTATGGAGTCACACCCTTTAAAATACTTCAGAGTCTAAATCATGCTTTAAATATACTCAATAAAGCACAAGGAAAACCACGCCATAAATAATTTTTATGCGTGGCATTACTACTATCCAAATATATCAAATTATCTCTTAGATTTGAAGGGTAGAGAATAAAAAGCGAGAAATTCAAATTTGACCTCAAATGAGTTGGTTCTTCCATCTGATAAAGAATCACGAGACTTTATAATGCACTTTATATTATCATGGTTGAATCAGATCACTGTCATATTTAAATTAATTAAAATAAATTGAATGGTGCACCAAACTGACTTTCTCCCACTTTTAGCTTCTGTAATAAATTTACTAAAAACTCTTTAAGATTTGTGAAAAGAAATAATAGATGTATACACTGTCGTAGAATCACTACATCAAAGATCATAAATGAAATAATATACACTATTACTTATTATATGGCAACATTATCGCAACTAAAATACTGTTATAGAAATATTCAGCAAAGCGAAACATCTTTGTCCGCCAAAGATTATAAGAATCAAACTCATTTTTAAGGACCTGAATTAAAATATATATATATATATATATATGTTCACTTATATCTCAGAAACTAATGGTTTTATAAATATGTGTCCCAAATAAGATAATTGTATCTTTAATATTACTACAATTTTACTATGATAATATATTTCGTATCTTTAATGATTGCGGAGAAATTGTGAAAATTACATTTAATTTATGTAAAGTAGCCTCAAAATCATGTTTACGGGAAAATGCAAATTGGTATCTTGTTTAAATTAATAAACAGTGTATAGATTTAAAAATTTAATCAAAATCGTTATAACGAATTTCAAGAAAATTTATTCTTTCTCTCTTTGCTTTTCAGTAAACTACCCGAAATTTGGGGTTGTAAATATAATTCCAAAAAATCTTTCGGAAGGAACTTATGAAAATCAGAGATACCAAGTTTTGGCCCAATCTGTAAAAGTTTGGGCTCTAGCCCGAAGTACAGACAGACTAAAGGACAGACAGATGTTAGTTTCAGGGGGTCATGAAACGTCAACATTTAGTAAAATCTCGAGTTTTTTTTTACGATCACAATACTTCTACTTCGAAGTGTCGAGAGAGAAATTAAAAAGTGTTTTCTGGGGTATTTTTGGACTTTATCATATACAATTAATTTTCCTGGAAAATGTTTACAATGTGACTTTCTCCCGTTTACCCTTTATTTGTCTGTACCAAAACACCCCCAGAGGGTAGCGGTCCCAAGGACGTGTAGTCAACAGGATATTACCCTGAGCACCCTCCAGGATACAAGGGTCCTGGAAGAAAGGGAGGTGCGGAGGTGCCCTCCTATGTTGATAAGAGATTCGTCCTATAAATGAGGAGTACACTCACATAAAAACATATATTTTAGGATCAGTTTAGAAAAGTATAATTTTGCAAAACTGTGTGCAAATATATATATATGTGTGTGTGTGTGTGTAAAATTAATATACATATTTGCATAAAGAGCGTAAATATGATGAAGGTAGAGTTTAGGCATAGAGCACACGTATTTGCTCGGAGAAAGGGTAGGAAACTATTTATAAAAATACCACTCCAGTACACCCATCTGAGACTCGAAAGCACATTTCCATGAAGTCAGAAAAAACGAGACTGATGCCTTTGTGGGTGTTTCCACTGTTGTAGGTATAAAAATTACTTAATCAAAGAAATTATTGTGAAGTGAATGTTTTTTTGGTTGGGTTTGGACTGGTTATCTGCGACAGGTTAATCTTGTTATATTAGTGAAGATAAGTGTTAATTTATTTTTATTAAAGTATTGGGGGACCTGGCGGTCTAGGGGTAAGGTGTTAGAATTCTGTGCTGGCGGCCGGGGTTCAATCCTCGGTCCCGGCACAGATTTATCTGATTGACAAACCCCTCCTTCACCTCTGACAAGACATCTTGTGAATGTGGGGAATGCCAGGCCTCCACCATGGTTCGGATTCCACGTTAAACTGTAGGTCCTCCATTTCATCTCACAATCACCCTACCATTACACATTAGCGTAAGTGCGTATAACCCGAAAGGGTAGTAAGACGCGGTGATAATAATAATATACAACTAAAAAAACTGTCATCGAGAAATTTAATGTGCTAACTATTTGTTTTTATGGTATTTAACTTGCACTTTATGAACCAGGAATACATTATACTGACTGAGCTAAGGCGTCAAGCTGCTGAATTTTCCATTATTTAAAATCGTTTACTAGGGCTAGTAATTATTAGAATTATTAGCGTCGGGTATAGCTTCAACATTTATATATGTCAACTGTTTTCTTCAATTTACAAGTCTCGCTTTTATTTTGTCTTGTTAAAATAGCCTTAAGCCCAACGTCAATATCTCGTTCTAAATTAATTCTTTGTTCTCAAATAAATTTTCAAAATAAACAATTAAACATATATCTATTACTTTCACTAACATTTATAGACAAAAATATTCAAATAAACGAAAGAAAATTATAAAAACATACAAATCTATTAAGAACATTAAAATATTATGTAGACAATAATTACAAAAACAAACACAGCACCGTGTTATTTGTTAAATTAATTACAAACTTCTGTCTTTGAACCAAAAGCTTGTCTCAAGAAGTGGATCCCCTAAATTAGGTAATTATAGTTTATATACGCTTGTGGTAGATATAGGCTCAGTTTGGATTTTGAAAGGAGTTCCAAATGGAATGGAGATTTCTCAACACAATATTAATTATCTCAGCGCTTAAAATAGATGGTAAGTAGAGGATATGAGGCGCTTTGAAATTAAGATTTTGATTATTTAATGTTACGACGAAACGGAGCAACATACGTATTTATCGATTGTAAAATACAAAATTAATATTCGTTTGCACCACGTACCTGTTCAGGCTATACGCACATAAACTAACTTCGCTAATGTGTTAAAGATGAGTAAGGTTGCATTTAGAGGAAGTGTACCCAAATTTTTGTCGAGGGAAATTGTAAAACCATTTAGAGAAAACCACCCTTAGTATATCCGACTGGTATTGGAACCCCTATCTCCCTGTAATCAGCTATATAGTACAGTGTTTTGCAAGAGTAGCACGTTAAACCACGCGGCCACCGAAGCAAATGGGAAATTAAAGAACAAGTACAAAAGAAACATATGAGTAATTTTATAATGACAAACAATTTCAACACAACAAGTTTAGGGTCCATAGTGAATCTTTAGTATTTGCCTTACCCTGAAGACAACTTGTGTTGAAACGATATTAATGTGCGAAGATAGCTATACTATTTGCCTTACTAGACTGGCAGACCCGTTGCCGGGGACAGTATCTCACGGCGCTAGAATAACAAGGATGATTGTGTCAGGGGGAGCTATACTATCTGCTATACTTGGGTGATAGACAGGTTTCTTAAGACAGTATCCCACGGCGCTAGAATAACATGGACGATTATGTCAGGATGAGCTATACTATCTGCTATACTTGGGTGATAGACAGGTTACTTAAGACAGTATCCCACGGCGCTAGAATAACAAGGATGATTGTGTACAGGGGGAGCTATACTATCTGCTATACTTGGGTGATAGACAGGTTACTTGAGACAGTATCTCACGGCGCTAGAATAACAAGGATGATTGTGTCAGGGGGAGCTATACTATCTGCTATACTTGGGTCATAGACAGGTTACTTAAGACAGTATCCCACGGCGCTAGAATAACAAGGATGATTGTATTATACCCCAGTATCTGCTTTACTTGGGTGAGAGACAAGTAGCTTAATACAGTATTTCGTGGCGATATAATAATTGGAATGAAAGTACTATGACGAGCTATATTCATACATTAGTGTGAATATAACATTTACTTTTTATTCGATCAGAGTTAGCTATGATAATAGTAGCTAATGGATAATAGATACTTCTAAGAAGGTGTTTCTTCTTTGCGTTTGATTAATATTACTGATGGTATACATATTATATTTTAGTAGCCTACTTAATAATCTTCAATAAAGAATTTTAGCACAAACGCTTAACATTATTATATATATTAACCCCTGCGACTACATTAATAATTAACATCAATTTACCTACTGTGTATCCTTATTTTAAGAACACAACAATAGTTAAACCTTAATTTAAACCAATTAAATGGTCAATTCCATTAAGTAAAATACATTTATGTATGAGCATGTGATTTCGTATATACCTCGAAATAAATTTGAATTAAAACAAATATTGACTACACCGAAGTGTGCATAATGGTGTTAAAACTATCTAAATGCTTTAGTCTGAAGAAAATAAGTAATATAGAACGTTCCAACGTAATATATTATTTAAGGTATATTATATTTTCTAAGGTTATTAAATTATATAAATCACTAGTTTTGTCGATCGTTCCCAAATTAATTTATAGTAAAATTAGATGCTAAAATTAATTTATTTTGAATCTAGTTCTTAAGTTACAAGCGTCCACACGTATACAATAGCCTCATAGATTCTTTGGTGCTGACTGACAGCTCACAGCTGACTTCTGACAGTCAACATTTAGGTATATATCTAAATTTTGACCATCAGAAGTGACAGCTTCTAAACACATGTTTTTGTAGATCATATGGTTCGGCGTAGGTATACATAATTTGGTCTGGTAACTTTTCAAAGCCGTCAGCTGTCAGTCAGCACCAAAGAAATTATGGGGCTACTTTTTTAAAGAATAATTACGCCTTCGTAATCTACCACACCTTAAAACATGTTTATTATTCAAAGTATTAAAATTAAATTTCTTAGATATGATAATACTTTATTTATACATAATTTGTTTACTATAAAAATGTTATTTTAAATATTTTTAAGAAAATACTAGTATAACGACTCGATATTTAAAATACATTAGTCACTATTATAAAAATAAACAAGCCGTGTATTTAATTAAGATAATTTTAAAAAAATTGCTAAAGTTAACCATTTATCTTGAGGGTTGATCTGAGAATAAAGTGTGGGCTTGAGAAGATGGAGGCACATTTGAGACGAGTCAATTTCCAGCATTAACGTAATCAGGAGAGAGTAGTGGGGATCGGTAATCAGGCTGGATTATTTTATATGTGCTGAACGACACACATTTTTTTTTTTTTTAGAATTGCATCGTCGATAAATAATAGCATATCCATTATTTAATAAAGTTCCACCAGCTTTGGTGGAATGGTCAGAGGCTTTTTTCTCGAAATAGACTGAACTATCGGTAATGGCATTTCGGGGTTCAAATACCAGTAGGGTGTTCTGAGGGTTGATTTTCTTAAATGGTTTTATACCCGCCCTACACGCGAATGGGCTTAATCCTCCTTAAGAAATTCTAACTTGCTCATTCTTAACAACTAAAAGTTATTAGTACATATGTGTTTAGTTAAATTTGATAGCAAAACACAGAACTAACAATTTTTTTTTAAGTGCTAATTTAATTTCTCATATATGTAAAGTATTGCTCTGATAGAAATTTTTTAGCCTAAATATTACGACTATTCTTTACGTTTTATATACCTCTTGTGCGTATAATCCTAATGGGTAGTAATACGTGGTGCTGATAGTAAAAATGATAATAATAATTTATACCTCATAACACAAAAAAGTATTTCAATTGAATCTGTCTATCTATCCCTGGAAATAAATATGATGGCTGCTTGGATTTGGTACACATTTTATTATTAGGTGTCATAAGGTCATACAAGTGAGTAATTTTTATGATTGTTATTATTTTCATCAAATAAGGGGTAGTTTTCTTTAAGTTTAAGTGGTTTTTGAAAAACACAAAGGTTTCAAACACGGTTCTAAGGGTTTTGTTTAAAATGTAGGACTATGTCTAGGTAGTGTTTGACATGAAAAATAACATTGTATACTTGATTCCTGGAGAAAAAAAATTATTTAAGAGTAATTTACTGGTAACTAATTTTTGGAATTTTTAAATGTTTCTATGAAGTGTAAACCTGCAGCTTAATACCAATGACAGACATTTGAATATTAAAATAATTTACCTATAGGTAATAAAACACATAATTAACAATAATATTTTCTTGAGAAATAATGAGATTAAGTTTTATGCCTGTTAAGACTGTGAGACTTAAAACAAACCATTCAGTTGTCTGGCCATAAAGTCACATTATTTCACTCTCATTGAGTTAAAGTGACGTCACAACTATGTAAAATATTTAGTCCTGTAATTAAATAATAATATTATTATTATTCTGAAAGGTTTAATTATAAGTGAACGTAAAAGCACACGATGTTTTCGATGTAAAATCATCTCCTGCTATGTAAACACATCCTCTTTTGAAGGCCGATAGCAATGGAGCCAAAGAGACGAGGGACCGTATAACAGAGGAGGAGACATGGAGAGGATATGAGCTGAAAGGAATCCATGTTGACACTTGGCGAACTCTACCCAAGCACAAAGTAACCACTTAGTTATGACATTACAACAAGGATGGATCTACAAAGCCTTCCATTACTCTGACGAAATACCGTTTCCTTCGAGTAACGTGGCCTTTTGCTTTGATGTCTCGGGTTTTAGTAAATTCGGCCATTAGTTAGAGGAATAAAGCTTACTCACAAAATATTAAGTCGTCATAAAATTATAGCTTAAAACGATGAGTTATGTATGATCGTGGACACGGGAAGAACCCGGATAGTCATTTTTTGGGTAATGATGCCAAAAAGTAACAGGTTCCACTATCGTGTCTTGATGTAATTTTCCAAAATACACATTTAAATTAAGTGTAAAAATGTCGGAGTGCCGTCTATAAAATAGTTCATACAATATGTCGGATGGTCCATGTCATCTCTCTGGTAATAGACTAAACTGCCGATGACAGAGAGATTGGGGTTGGAATCCCATTCTGGTGTACTGAGGGTAGTTATTCTTAAATGGTTTTATACTCTCCCGTCACACAAATTCGGGTACTCTTTCTCTATATTCAACCTTACACATAACTAAAACATTAGCGTAGTTAGTTCTTATGCGTATAAGTCGATTGGGTACTAGGACACCGTAATAAAAAAATAGTTGATATGTGGGAAAAATGTGCTAATCGTGAATAATGCGTTTGGTTGAATAAATTGGATTATATTGTTTAATATCAGTTTGACCCGTTCTTGGCACAGTTAAGCAGCACCAAAACTATATCAAATTAGAACATTCAACATCTTGCTGCCCATTTTTTGATAGTTCCTCGTTGTACAATCGTGAGCTATGGACAAACCGATCTTGATAGTCAATACATTAAAATAAATTAAATTTTTGAGATAAAATATCAACTTTTCCATAAACTGAGTGCACAAACAAACGCAATTCGAGGGGAACGCCATTTTTACCTTAGAGCAATCACAAAATAGGATAAAATAACTAAAATATATTGTTACTGAATAGGTTGGAATAAAGAGCATCGCAGTTAACCAAAAGGCATTAATAAATAATATATGCGATTACAGAAACATATTGAATAGTAAGCATCATGACATCCAAAATCACCACGGCTCACCGAGATATTTCAACATAATTTGTTTATCTTATTTTTTAGGTCACTGCTAAATATTATGTAATAATTTATCCTGCAATTTCTAGTATTGTTATCGCAACGCTAATCGGTCACCTTTAAGATAATATTAAGATTTTGTATTCGTTTATTCCTAGATTTTCATTGTCTTCCTATACTAAATACAAATTTGATATCATATCAAGAAGTTTGTTTTTCTATTTGACACTTTCCAAATCCTGTTTTAAAATTACATACTTTCTATATTTTATGGTTATTTTGAGTTGGTCTTATTAAAATGCCTTTAAGCTACTATTCTCTCCCTCGCACTTTTTCAGTCCTCACATTCTAATATTGAAATTGTTATATTTAGTTGATTATCTTATATTATGGTTAATTTATATTCTTGCCAAATTTTATTTTCAAACCACACCGAGAAGTAATGTGCTATATTAATTGTATCAATTTCAAGCTCTTCCACTTCCAGAAATGTTCAGACCTTATTCGGTCCTCTTTCCACTTTACTGATTCTTTATTTTGCAATTTAAAGATCAGTCACTAATGGTTATTTGGGATGGTTCATACACTTGCCTGAAATTTAAATCTTTTTTCACATTGAAAATTAATTTATAGTTTTAGTTTTGGGAAATTTTAACTCCCCCATTTCCCATGTCCCTATAACCCTTTCTAAATAGTAAATATTTAACATTGATTATGTTATATGAGTAATTCCTTCATTAAATAGTTTTTTCCTTTTTATTTAGCCCTCCCCCTCAACCATTCTACACTATTATATATATTTAAAATATTTAGTCTTTTTTTGGTTATTTAGAGTATTTTTTATACATTTTTGCCGAGTATCCGTTTTGTACCAAAGAGATAGATATTTGTTTCTATAAGTTTTGGAAAGTGTATATCGCCACTCCTATATCTAAACAAAGAGTTCTTTGGATGGGAAAATGGGGGATTTACAATTTTCAAAACTTATATACACAGCTATTATTTCGTAATTAGAAATTTTACAGTTTAGGACATATATATATTTTTTAGAGTTTTCCTTCTACCTGCCTGCTAAATTTAAATTTTCCACCACATTGGAAAGTAGTTATTTACTACCTTCTTTTCTTTAATTTGATCGTATAAATTTCAAATTTTAAGATTTATTCGGTTATCTAGAGGTTTATATTTATCTGTTTGCAGTATTTTAATTTTCTATCAATTCTAAAAAGTTTATTTTTTTAAATCATAGGCTCCTATTTCCCAGAGCTTCCTTTGACATTTTCTTTTCTGGTTATAAGGAGCAATCCCGCTACGGTTAACAGGCCTGGGTAGAGGGGTAAGGGGGGAGGATGAGTGATGATTGAGTCAGTGAGTCCCACACCTTACTTTCTGCCTCTCTCCATCCTCTTAAAGGATGAAATCTGAAAATCCCTAAAATAAGACTCACCCAGAAAGGAATCTTATTTTCAAATTCCAAGGCTCTATTTCCATTGGCTCAAAAAATAGACTGCATCAGTGAATTTTGAAAACTTTCGACTCTCCTTTTACTAGAAGTAAAATTACGCAAAACCTACTATTTTACCTTGCCTAAGGCCTAAATGGAACCTTCAAGAATAATTTCAAGTTTCTAGGCTCAGGGATTGAGAAAATACGGTGACGAGTGAGTCAGTGAGTTTGTTTTTCCCTTTATTTATATAAATAATCATAATTGTAATAATTATTTTATAACCTCAATAAAATGTATTCAAAAGCACAAAATTTCCTTTAAAAATAAATATTGGAATGCTTAAGTTAACTTTTTTTTATCCTTAATTTCAATGACTATTAAAAATTAATGGGCAATCAGAAAAAAAAAAGAGTCGGTAGTAAAAACTGTAGGCTTAAAATTAATAAATCGTCTTATTTGACAGAATTACACAGTGGATGCTTTTGCTATATCGGCGAAATAATCTTTATTGTCATTTTGTCTTTAGTTTTTTTTTCTGCTGAAGGCTTTATCTTACAAAAATAAAAAGGATCGACTAAAAAACCTCTGATAAAAGACAAATGAGAAATTCTTTAGGGAGAGAAGTAAATGAAAGAGACAGGAAAGAACGAGGAAGCCATGTAAAAAACTATGTAGGGAGCGAAAATTTAGAAGGTTGAAAATAAAAGCTCAACCTACTTTTTGAGTCTCTAAGAGGTTTATTGTCCTGACATGCATGTAAGCCTCTTTTAAACCGGCATTGACAACGTGCTCTAGAGCTTATATGGTTGACATAATTTTCGTAAATTAGTGGTCTATATAAATATGTTCCTTTTATGCCTACGCACGCATGTTATTATAATTCCGTAAGATTATTTATTCGCGTTGACAAAAGTTGATAAATAAAGACTACACTTATGGAACACCAAAATAAAACATAATTATTTTAAAGTAAATATAATAGTGAATAATTTCTTTATAACCACAACACATATGCCTACTGAATAAGTATGGATGTGTGTTATTCAAAATAATGTGTTTATTTAAAATATTTACTCATTAATTAGTAATTACATACATAATAATTTAACTTTATGAGTAACAATTAAAAAAAAGGATTTTAATCACATTTTATAATTTCATATAACTTTAGGTGTACCTCTAATTGTAATCTTGTGTAAGCTTGTAAGCTCCAAGACAACTTTAGATCTATTATTTGAGTGAATATTTTGAACTCCATCATAGGAAAGATAAAAATTATATTGGAAAATAGTCCAAACATGAAAATAGTTTTATATTAACACACATAAAAAGTTGAATGTAGTAAAGATTTTGTAATCTTATAAACACAAATCATGTGATCAATACATTATAAAAATATAATTGTTTTTTGTACAATATTGTTAAGATTTTAATATGTTTTTATAGTTTTACATTGAATTTTCATAACAGTGGTCTTTGTTGATATTAATAAACTACTATTTTATTTAAAAAATAAAACACTATTAGGTTCAAATCAAGAGCTATATCTATATTCGGTGAAATTAGGGAAGTCTGTCTTTTCTTACATTTAACCAAAACAATTTACCAGATAAACAATACCCACTTTAATGGTCGAATTGTCTAAGGCGCTACTTTAACAATATACTAGACTGCCGATGACATGGCGATCAGGGCTCGACCTCAGCCGAGTGTATTTATTGTCTAACAAATGCCAATGAGTCACATTACATGACCAGAATAGTTTTAATATAATAATTCTAATTTACTAGTGTTAAATTTAATAATCCGTTTAATCTCATGCATTAATTAATTTATAAATTAATTACAACATTTATATCTATACCAACAATTTTATTTTTGTATAGGTTTCGTAAACACGAAGCACTAAACTCGCTTAGAAATAATATTTTGTTTGAGTTAATTTTTTTGACTGCTATTGTTTATTGCTATTGTAAGTTATATTAGCTATATAAATATGTGTGGAGGAACGGGAAGGAGGGTGGAGGGTTGGTGTGGGGCGCGTGGTTTCAGAACAATTGTTTATCCTACTTTATGTAGTCTCATCACGAACCCTGGGAAGAGCCAATGACACGCAAAATAGTTCGGATGATATATCTGTTAAGGCAAGGTTTTTACTGCTTGACGTTGTATACTGTCATTTGTTTTATTCCTCTGAATTTTTTATAAATCAATAAAGAAGTTGGATACAAGTAAAACTGTTAAAATATAGACAAGAATTACTTAAATTGGAGGCAAAATATTTGTTCCCACCTTATATTTTTATTTAAGATACTATTTTATTATATATATATATATATATATATATATATATATATATATATATATATATATATATAT
>CABFVX010000018.1:107855-242240 GCA_902151425.1 Timema shepardi
ATATATATATATATATATATATATATTTATATATATATATATATATATGTGTGTGTGTGTGTGTGTACGTACTTGAGCAAATTAGTTGAAAAAATATTGATATTTTATTATGCCAATGCTGGTACAATTCACAAAATATTACTGAAGTTAATGGCTGAATTTAAAATTAACACTAACGTATCTTCCCCTTGTTGTCTGAATTATAGTTTAAGGACCTTTTCAAATAAAGTATTTTTTTGTGTGTGTGATGTTCTTTGCATTTCTGTTGATTTGTTGATTGTTTGTCTGATTAAAATGAATGCTACCATATTTGATACCATTGGTTTTTTAAAACAATTGTTATCAAATATATTTAAAACGAATTATTTAGGAAAGTAATATAGTGTAGTTAAATGATACTTTGACATAAAAGAGTATTGCTCAAAATTTTAAAAGAATTGGTTTAGAGTAATTAATTTTAACTGTTTAAACCTTGTTAATGTATTATAAAATTATTGTAAGTTTAACAAGACATTCTATTTAGCTGTAGCTATTTTATTGTAACCCCGGTTAGAAGTGTGCAAAGGTCACTTTTTAAATATGAAGCAAATCCGAGCGAAGCTTGAAACATGCAAAGTAAGGATGAATCCGATATAGAAGATTAAGTTTTGGTTTTGTTCCATAACACTATTTACAATTTTTAAATTATTCATCAACTACATCTAAAAATATAAAAAAGTTTAGAAAGAAGGGAAAGAAAAGAAATTAAATATTGCTCCAGTAGAAATATTGAGTTCAATTTTCTTCGCATAGTGGTATCAACGGTTGTTGAATATGTGTCAAGGGTGTCCTGGAATATAATGATAACTTTTTTTCTCCATTTAAATAGTTTCTCATCTAATGTAGCTAACCTAATTAAAGATATTCAACAGCCTGTTAATATCACCACGAGAAGAAAATTAAACTCTGTGTTTATATTAGAGAAATATTTGATTTATTTTGAAAAACAAAATGTGTTGATGTAATTTAATAGTTAATTTAATATTTAGCACCTCATCTTACTACCCGTTCGGGTTATACGCTTTAAGTACTAATTACTCTAATGGATTAGGACTTGGGAAGGTTGAATTCGAGGAAGTGAACCCGCATTCACGTGGAGGGAGAGTGGAAAACCATTTAGGAAAAACCACTCCCAGTTCACCCGACCGAGATTCGAACCTCGATCTCCCCGTCCTCAGCAGTCGAGCTTCAACACGACACGCGCGTTAGCAAACTACGCCACAGAGGCGGGTGCTTTGATGTAAAAACGGCGAAAATACTGAATTTTTCTCCGTTCCCCTTCACTACCACCTTAAGCACTCTTAGATATTAAAATACTATTTCGAAGCTGTCAAAAAAAAATTTTTTTACACAACATTTTCCTATTTCGGGTAGTACGGTGATTATATGTTGAGATATGTAATAATATATTGAAATATTTCAAATCTGTTGACAACATATCTAGGTTTTCATCTTCTTTTGAAATATTTCCAAGATGCAAAAGTTGTTGTGGATGTCGAAAACGAAGCGAAAGAGATTTGATATTTGACTTCGACATTTTGAAGCTTTACACACCCTTGCTCAGGTGTGTTTGTACCTGAAAATAACAAATTTAATTATGTATATTTAGGTGAATAGATAAATATAACTAGCTTTTTTTTCAACCCAGCAAATTTTCTGTTGAAATGTAACATTAATTAATCTGCAATGAACAACACATATACAAATATAACTAAACGGAAAACATCAACTAAGATTGTCCCAATGCACTCCCTTCAATCCCTCCCTCTATGACCATTTGACCTTAAGACGATCCAAGCAACACTCACCTACAAGAGGTGATTTTTGACTGACGAGTTAAAGAGGCGGCAAAGATTTATCTGATTAACAAACCCTTCCTTCACCTCTAACAAGATATCTTGTGAATGTGGGGAATGCCAGGCCTCCACCGTGGTTCGGATTCCACGTTAAACTGTAGGTCCTCCATTTCATCTCACAATCACCCTACCATTACACATTAGCGTAAGTGCGTATAACCCGAACGGGTGGTAAGACGCGGTGTTAATAATAATAATAATATTTAAAGATAAGTCAGAACAACGCGCCACTTTATAGTATCTCTCCGATGCTCGATAGGGAAGGGATGACGTCAAATCCGGACCCAGATTGTTCCAGATGTTCGATTGCACCACGTGGTAGCCTATGATCGCCACCTGATAGTAGACCAACGTTTCCTCCACTTTTTATCTCCCTTTGTTCCCCTTATTTAATGTCCCATTTATCCTACTCTAGGGCAACTATTGTATAGGTATATGGTAATGTAAAACGACTCTTGGCAGAGATTTAATTCAAGGAGGAGCTGATTTGTTAGCTTGTACGTTAAATATAATGTAAGAATAACTTATATATGTTTAAATATTTAATTCTACTAAGTTTCGTTTCGGCCTAAAATTCATTAAACAATACTTGTCAATATTTGGAATCGTTCAGTCAAAATTACGTTTTGGATTCATAAGTTATTATTTAAACCATATTCATTTATGTTATTTGTAAATACCGATTTAAATTTATTTAAGTTATATAATATGAACTCATATTATGATTTCGGATAAGGCCTTTTATGTTAGCAACTTTATTTATGTGAGAGTGTGTGTCCCTTTTGAACTTTGGAAATAAATCATTTCTAGAATATATTTACTAGGTATTGCGTCTTGCTAAAGGGAAATAAAAATATGTTGGGGGAAAATAATAATATTTATTTCTGATATACTATTAGTTACGAGATATTAGCTATCAGTCGCCATCTTTTAGACTTATTTCTTTTTGATTTAAGTAACTAAAAATAGGTTAATAAATATAATAATATTCTTTACTTCTGGTATAATACTAAAGGGTATTAAATGGAAACTAAATTCAGAGTTACTTTTATGACCGTTAGTTTATTTCTGTCACAATACATTTACTCAAGTTAATATATTATGTATGTACCAACGGTACTTCCATTATATTGCCCTATCTTTTTTAGTAAGGCCATTGAAGTTTATATTCCATTTTGGAATATTTCTCTGTTAGTATATATGATTGTTTAATATAATAAACAATTTCTCATCTACTTATAAATAATGACTTATCCCTTAGAACGCAAAGCCAGCCTCGTTTAAAAATAGACAAAACTTCATCAAAACAGATGAACAATTCCCAAACTTAATATTATTTACTTATGTTTTTGTAATATTTGAATTCCTGGTTTATTGATCTTAGGTTTTATATTGACTGATCTCCTGCAAACTAATTATTTTATTGGTTTTTTGTACCCGATATATAATTTTTAAAAACCTACTTGAATACACAGAAATTCTGATCTCTGTCATTTTATGCTTTTTGCACTATCTGTATTATACCAAGCTGTCCTTATCTATAATTATATAAAAAAGGGCTGGAAACAAATTTTAAATATATACATAGGAGTATTGCCAACCGCTCTTAAACAAAGGTCAAAGTTCATGAAATATATTTATTTAGTGTAAAAAACGGAAAAGGAGAATGAAAAAAAAAGGGGGTAAGAAAGAGAAATGTGAGATCTGTGCTTTTACGAGAGTATTTTCTTTCCGTACCATATCCTCGGATAAATCCTAGCTCCACCTTTCACATAAACGTGATACCGAGACGAAGTAAATATTTACAACAAGAAAAAAAAAAGAGGTACAACTTTTAATATAGGACAGTCTTTGTTTAAAATAAATATAGTGAAAAAATAATAATCTGCCAAAGATAATATTGTATTTAAATACTTATTTTGGAAAATATTATTTTTATAATAATAACTCATTGCTTGTTCACTAAAGAATTATATATATGAGGATAAATTTATTTTGTCTAAACTCAATTTAATTGTCTCTACTTCTTAAAAATATTAATTGTATTATTTAAATAGCCCGATATTTATCTAGTCTTAAAACACATCCATACATTGATTATGTAAATATACACATATATTGATTTAGAAATAAAGAATGTTTTTGAAACCGTTCCTTATCCTCAGTAAATAATTGCACCGTTATACATTATAGTGCATATTATTAACTTTCGAAACTATCCTCCATAAAACCAAGTAATGTATTCCTTTCCAAAGCTCCACGCCGTGAAATGGAAATCATTAAATTGTAAAATAAAAACTCAGCCATAATTCTTCTAAAGCTACGTTTATGGAGATACATTTAGGAAAATCTAAATAGACCTTACACACAACTTAGAAATTTACGAGTTGTTCTCAGGCGAAAAATCACCCAATTACACTTTATTTCTTGTCCAAGTCACAAGAGTTTGTAATAAAATCCCAGTATAGGTTCAGACATTTTGTGTTGTTTGTGCAGATATAAAGCTCAATACCTTATTTTTAAAGAGATTTCCACCAACTTATGTCATAAGATCCTGTCATAATAGTTCTCATACATTCCCAGATTTGTCAATCTCGGTGGCCTTGGGGTGAAGTTATCACCTCAAAACCCGATAATCATGGGTTCAAACCCAACCATGGTCGACGGATATTTCTTGAGCCATAAACATCCGTAGTACAACTTTCTTCGGATGGTAAGTAAAGACGTCGAGCCCATGTGGATTGTAGATTGTAGTAATAACCCTAGAATGTATGTGAACATACCTTTCTTTGACAAATTGATAATCCCTTTCTCGTTCATTCATAGAAATGAAGTTTGGAAGGAAAATGGGAACCATCACATTTTATTAACTCCCCCAGTATATGGTATTTATACCAGATGGTGCAGGCAGCACTAACCAGTCAAAAGGTAGAGTGCGTGCCCAGTGCTAGATAGAATGAAACCACACCAATCTTTTTGTTATCGACTCAAGAAGAAGGAGAAGATATAAAATTGGTAAACTTTGATATGATATTCTTAAAAGTAAATAATTTTGTTCACTACAATATAATTGTTATGGTAGAACTCAATAACTTGCTATCAAAAGAAACTTCTGTTTTCTTAAATTCCAGCTTCCTCTTTGAATATATATGAAATATAACTTCGTTGGTTATATGCTTGATATACAATCATTTCTTTAAATAAATATGATGATAATTGGTTTGGAAGAATTCCAGAGATAGTTATCAAAAAGAATCACTTCATTTTTTAAATATACCGATAGAAACTATAACACGGTAATTACAATTATTTAAAACTGCCAAATTGAGCTCAGGTGTAAAATAATTGAATCATTCATATAACTGAGCATATATACAATTTTAATTTGTAAAAAAAAAACATGTAAATTTGTCATTAAAATTCTTGTAAAATAACTAACCAAAATCCTCAGTCCAGGCACAGATTTATCTGATTGCCGAACCCTTCCTTCACCTCTGACAAGACGTGTATTAATCACAACTTCTGAATGTGGGAAATGCCAGGCCTCCACCGTGGTTCGGATTCCACGTTAAGCTATATGTCGTCCAATTCATCTCGCAATCACCCTACCATTACACATTAGCGTAAGTGCGTATAGCCCGAACGGGTAGTAAGACGCGGTGCTAATAATAATAGTAATAATAATAACAACTAACCAAAATTAGTTATCCAATTTTTTTTATTTTTTTTAAAATACGATTTGTTAAAATGTACAGGAGATAATTTCGTAACTATTTAATCGTAACATTATTTACTCTATTTATAAAAAAGGTAAAAAAACCTAGATTACCAACCAAGTTTTCTCATTGCGCTTTATCTACAGTGATCTAAGGTTACGTTATAATTAGAGATATGACAATAGAGTCCTCATATCCTTCCAATATGGTATTAGAAAAATTTGAGATTCATAAAAATCTCAAAAATATATCTTGAACACAATTAAGAAAGCCTTGATTTAAAATAACAATTTTAAGCAATATTAGTTAAAGTAGATATATATATACATATATATTATATATATATATATATATACATGTGTGATAAGGAAAATAACAAAATCACAATCAAGAATAAAATTGAATCAATATAATTAATTTATTAAATAATGTTCTCTCTGCTGTTTATGACATAATCGACATTGACAAACAAAATATCTTTTGTCAAGTTAAATTATATTTCTATTCAAGATTCAAAATAAAATTTAAGATTTGGATTCGATATTTGTATTCGACCCATTTATAATTTAAATTCAATGCACAAACAATTCCCCGACATTTTATACCTGACAGGGAATAAAACCCTATTCTTTCAAGCAAATGCCGAGTTATATCAATCTTGTGTTTCACAAGCTCTAAAACGTTAGTCGCCCTTAGTTATATCAATGAAGTTGACTGTTCTAAGCCACGCCTCACTAAATTCAAAATGACTTTCTTGTCAAGTTCAGCTATATTTGAATAACCCTAATATTAAGACGAAGTCAGGTTAATACTATAACGTCCACAAATCCGCGGACATAACGAAGGTGTTTCCCACGAAAGCTGCAAACTTTATGGGCATTAATGATGCCTTCCAATGATTTCAAACCTCTGCCTCCGCTTTCCCCTCATCTCCCTTCCAGTTAAACTATAAATCTAATTACGTAAACTTGACGAACTAAATTATAATAACTCCCACTAACCACTCACTTCTGCGGTTGAATGGGTCTAAGGGCCAGTTTCATAGTCAAATTTAGTACGCCTCAAGTGCAGCGCTACACTAAATACAAGACGTCACCTACCTAAAATCGAATGGAATGGGCCGTTCTCGCATAGGAAACTGGCCCATTCCATTCGAGTTTAGGTAGGTGTCGTCATGTACTTAGTATAACGCCGCACTTGAGGTGTACTAAATTTGACTATGAAACTGGCCCTAAGACATCACTCTCGTGTTAGATTTGCCTGTTGAACACTGGGAGGTCGGGGTTCGAATATCGATTGGGTTTACTAAGGGTGAGTTTTTCCTAAATGGTTTACTACTTTACTTCCACTCGAATGAGGGTGGATTACCTTTAAAATGCTTCCTTCCTCATCCCAACTCAATTAGATTAATTATTATTTATACGTATAGCCTGAACAGGTAGTAAGACACGGTGATAAAAAAAAGTAATTAATTACCAAGTGACTGCTCTTTCTAATCTAATTTCTCCAGACACTCCATTATGGTACGTAACCAAAAGCAACGCCTACAAATATATCCTGTTTGTCGTTGTGTAGGAAAGCGGGTTAATGTTGGTTGTGCTTACTCATTAGAGTAAACCGATCCACATTCAAGGTAGGGCGTACCCACATCGGTGGTCGAATCGTCTCAGGCGCTACTCTTACAGCAGACTAAACTGTCGATTACGGGGAGATATAGGCTATATATAATCTAGGTCGGATGTACTTAAGGTTGTTTAAAAAATTGTTTTCCACTTTCTCTTCACGCAAATGCGGTTACACTTATAAATATAATCACTCTCACCTCTAACACATTTGACATATTAGTACATAAACGTATGAACCGAATTGGTAGTAAAACATAGTGCTAAAAATAAAGGGCGACAAGGGCTAACACGCCGGGTCCTCCTCACAAAGTGTTGAAATAAACAAAATCTAGCACTACGGATTGCAGTATTTTAAAAATATTATAAATTATTACATATTTTTGTATTTATTTCAAACAAAATATGGCTTTCTTACTAACGCACGTGTGGTAAACAGATATTTCAGACTTTGATTTTAAAAACTTAAGGTTTAACCATTTTAATAGTTATTGTATATCTGTCAACGGTGTCCTAGAATTTGATGATAACTTTTTCTCTTGATTTGAAAAGTTTCTCCTCAATCATTAATATTCTAATGAACCACTCCGGTGGTCACGTGGTCTAAGGCGCTACTCTCACAGTAGACTAGAATGCCGATAATGGAAAGATCAAGGTTCGAATCTCAATCGACTGTACTTAGGTTCTTTTCTAAAAATATTTTCCGCTCTCCCTTCATGCAAATGCGGGTACACTTCCTATAAAATATAACTTTCCTAAATATACTAGCGTAATTAGTACATAAACGTATAACCCGAACGGGCAGTAATACGCGGTGTTAAGAAAATAAAAATAAAATATATTCTCTTGACAAATATTCAGGAACCAGTGAGATTACCATATGGTTAAAATTAAAATATTTTGTTTATAATGGAGTAATATTTTATTTATTTTACCGAAAAAAAAGTTTTTATTGAAAACTACAAAAACACTGACTTTTCCTCGCGTCCCCTTCCACCCAGCCTTGAACAACACCCCTAGGTCACAGAGAATTTTAAAAATACATATTGAATTATAAATACAATTTATTGTGATGGCAATAATTTCCTTATTTAAATAATATACAAAACATTGAGCTTATAATAGATAATTATGCTAAGAAAGAATGTATCAAAGCGTTGAAAAGAAAAAAATATTGTTTAATGTTGGGGCCTTCAATATCTTTACATCCACAGGGAATCCACAGCTCTAAATCCGGCCCTTGGAATAAACAATGGGAATCAGTGATATACTTCATGGCACAGTTTCGTCCAGAATCATAAAAAAATATCTGTTAAAACCCTAATAGCAGATGAAAGATAGCAACACTATTCATATTCTATATATCTTAAAGGCGAAGCTTAGAGGATTAATAATTATACTAATAGAAATCGACAATACCTTAGTTATATTCGGATAGATTTTAAAATCACAACAAAACAGTGGAATCGGACCCGGGACCTTTGGTTTAACTCGCCAATCCGTTACTACTGAGCTATACAGGGATCGTTCCTTGTTCGGGGTCATTATTTACTCATATTTTAAGGCAGAGAATGACCCTGAGCACGGGACGATCCTTGGATATTTCAGTGGTAGAGGATTGGTGCGCCTATCCAAAGATCCCGGGTTCGATTCCCATGTCCATTTGCCATTTTTCAATTTATTCACCATATCAGTGTTTGTTCAAAGTGTAAACATTTATTTTTAGAGAAAAAATTGCTGATGCCATAAAACTTTTCTGGTTGTTCAGTTATTTTCAACAATCTATTTGAGGGTGGAGGAACAGATTAAGGCTAGGTCACTCTATTGTCGTTGGGGTGAGAAATTACCCATAAAGGCAGATGTACCAAGATAAATATTCAACAGCATAAAATGAAGAAACCTATGGGGAAACCACTGTATTAAAGATCCTAGCGATATCTCAAGAAACCACAATTCGTAGAATGGCACTAAGCCCTCTAAAATAGTCTGACTATTTCTGTAAAACAATATAAATATCGATAACCATGAGTAATGGATTCATCCATTAATCGATAATCACCTTGTTTCAGTCGGTAGCGTGTCTGTCTGATGAGTTAAGAGTCCCGGGTTAGATTACCGTCATGGCCGAAAAAATTATCATTAATCAAATGTGGGTTTACCCTTTCACAGTGATGAATTAACGGCCGGGGACAAGATGTTGTGCATGCACTAGTCTTAAGTTAGATAGAAGATATATGAAGCTACAACAGGCCTAGAAAACTGGTAGTGGAAAACATATGGCTTGAATAAAAAAAAGACACAAGCCACAGGCTTGATACAGTCGTGGATGTAAATAAAATCAAATAATCGATAGACCGTATCGAATTATCCATTTCAACCTTACACATATTTACACTATTGCGTTAGGGACGAGGAAGGTATGATTTATAAGTGATACGTGGTCTGGCTATTAAATAACCTGACTGATGCTCTAAAAAATGTTATCTCCTTCAATGTAGTCCCCTCCCTGATCCATACACCTCACCATACAAATATTCCACTATTGGAAGCAATGTTTCAGGTCCTTTTCTGAGAGGCTGTTCATGAGCCTCGTCGCTTTTTCCTTCACAGCATCAACAGACTCGAAACTGGTTCCTTTTAGAGCAGATTTGATCTTCGGGAACAGAAAAAAGCCAGACGGGGCTAGATCAGGTGAGTAAGGTGGATATTCCAACACAAGAATCTTATGCTTTGCCAAAAACCTCTGTATATTCAGCGCTTTATATGCTGGTGCGTTGTCCTGATGAAGAATCCACAAGCCGTTCGTCCACATTTCAGGTCTTCTTCTTATGCTTTCACGAAGTTTTGTAAAAACTTTCTTATAGTAAACTTTGTTAACAATCTGACCTTCAGGTACCCAATCAATGTGAACAATCCCTCGGATATCAAAAATACTATCATCATTATTTTGAATTTGGACTTGCTCATCCGTGCTTTCTTTTGTCTCGGTGAACTGGGACTCTTCCAATGCATGGATTGACGCTTAGTTTCAGGGTCGAAATGGAAAAACCACGATTCGTCACAAGTTATCACATTTTCTAAAAGGTTTGGATCATTTTCGATGAAATGAAGGATGTCAGCACAAATGTTCGTTCGAGTTTCCTTTTGCTCAGGGGTGAGCAGTTTTGGCACCATTTCAGAGCAAACCTTTTTCCGTGTGTACATTTTCATGTAAACTAAATATCTAGCTTTATCTTATTTATTTAAAAAAAAATTCATTGATTCCACTTTGATTTTTTGTTCGTTTTATCAACAATAAGATAGGATAGTGGAAATTTTCGAGTCACAATGAAATTTAAGGAATACTAGTTTTAAAGCGCTGCCTAAGATTATGTAACCACTGCTGTAGGTATAACCGGTAAAAAAAAACACCTTGGAAACAAGGAAGAAAATACACAAGGCAGAATATAAATTATTAACTATAAAAGTATAGTCTTTACATCAAATATTTTGTTCCATATTTTGGTTCACATCTCATTAATATTTAAACTTTTTTTTAATCATATAGAGAAAAAGTCGAATATTCCTATAATTTAAAGCATAACCTCTAGTTGAATAGAACGTTACAGTTTATTCTTGATGGCTGCATACACAACTCAGCCTAACATAATTATTTTTTTATTTTTTTTAGCACCGCGTTTTACTATACATTTTGGTTATACGCTTAATTACTAATTACGCTAATGGGTTAGGAATAGGGAAGTTTGAATTTAGAGGAAGAGAGCTCGCATTTGCACTGAGGGAAGGTAGAAAATCGATATTATACCAGCGCGTTAGCTAACTATGCCACCGAGGCGGGTCCCTACATTAATAAGTTAAAATAGATTTCTTAGCATAAATAATAGACATAAAATCGAATTATATCTTCGTAAATAGCACAATTTTATATTTGACACAAATTTGAGCAAAAACTTGAAACTATTATACAATAATCTCTGAGAAACATAAATGACTAAGCACTTTGAAATTTAAAATAAAATAATGGAGTCGGTATTTTAACAATGAACCTACTTCAGTGGCCGCATGGTCTAACGCTCTAATCTCGTTTTATACCAGACTGCCGATGACGGAGAGATCGAGGTTCGAATCTCAGTTGGGTGTTTTTCAAAATGGTTTTCCACTCTCCCTCCACACAGATGCGGGTACACTTCTTAAAAATATAACCTTTCTAATTCCTTAAACCACTAGCATAATTAGTACTTAAAAGTATAGCCCGAACGGTTAGTAAGACGCGGTGCTAAAAATATTAATCATATTAATATTATTCGTACATTTTTAACCAGCCAAAAAATGTATCATAGAATCTAAAAGGGTTTCTTAAAATGAGAGCCTATAAAAGTATGATATAAAGACGATTCAATATATGTTATATATTTTTAAGTCTAGGTAACGTAATATTTACTTAAAACCTCACAGGTCCACTTATTTTGGACGTAATGCGTAACTGCGAGCCTTTAGGAAAGTAGATCTTCTCTTTGAATGGCTGTCTTTCTTAACGTATTAGAGCAAAGAACCGAGAATAAAAGCTGTTAAAAATATAGCAGTGGCACTCCGACCGACATAAGCTTTTTGGCTTCCAGCGAATAAAAAAAGGTGGAGGGAGCTTTGTGCTGTTCCGTAGTTATATATATATCAAGCGGTCCTACACTTGAAGAACCCCTAATTTCCCCCCACCCCCCTCCTTTCCGCCCCAGCCAAACAAGCCACTTGGGGGAATATTTCTTTCTAACAAGCTCTCGATAGGTCTAGATAGCTTAGTGATAAGGTCTTCCGAAGTATTGCGCTCGAGAGAGTTTGGTTCGATCCCTTGAGGCATCTACAAGATTTACTGATATAGAACTTTTTTTCAAGAAATGTGAGATGTGGAGCTAAATATGTTTGGATTTTTTTGTTTGTTTATAGTTTATTTTTAATTCCTACCCACCTCAGTGGCCGAATAGTATAAGGCTTTACTCTTGTGTTGTACTAGGTAGCTGATGACGTGGATATCGGAGTTTAAATCCCGGTCGGATCTAATGAATTTTTTTTTCCTAAATGGTCTCCCACTCTCCCTCCACGCTAATTCCGATATATTATCTTTAAAATGATTTATTTCTCATACCTACCCCACCAGAGTGATTATCAAATATGAGTATAGCCTAAACAAATAATTAAACGTGGCGATAGATAATTTTTTATTAAAATTATCAGCCGAATATTACAACAAGGAACCTGCCTAGGTTACAAGTTAAGAATAATTTTAAAATAAAATTAAAAATATAATTATTAAATTTCATTCCAATTCATTTAAGTCTGAGAGGACATCAGACAGACTATTAATAGAACGATAGTAGAAGACGACTTTACATGATGGCATATGCATTTACAAGACACGTTTTACAATAAACAGTAGTCGGCCAGAATCTAATCGGTTTTCTTTTAAACGCCGATTACCTGCCCAAGGTGTAATGGTACTGAACAAGATTAAGACTTAAATCCCATACTTAAACACAGATTATTTTTCATAGCTTGTTACGTTCCAAACCTTATTTAATATTATTTTCTCAACTTGTAAGACACTACTTCCACGAGTTTGATTTCTTTCAACTAGTTTTCTTCAGTGTTTGAATTTTAACTGTGTGTTATTCTCAATTTTTGGTCTGATAATAATTATTTTAATATGTTGTATATGTAAAAAAAAATTGTCTGAAGTTCACGATTTGACTTGTAATTATTATTATATGCCATTAATATATTTTTAATTTTTCAATTCTATTTCACATATTTTATGCTTGTTGAAAGCACAGCTTAACGTGTTTTTTCAGTATTAAAGTATATTCATTTACAACCTGTTAATCACCTTTAACTTTTTATTAATTTCTTCAATTATTATATTCTTTCACTTTTATATTGCTAATCTTAAAATTCGTTTTCTAAGTCTTAACCACAATAAACAGTAGGATGGACTTGGTTGTGAACCGACTAACTTCCCTTTGTCTTAACGCTTGTGTGAGGGAGAAGGAACAGTAATTAAGGTCCAAATTTTTGCTGTAACAAAAAAAAAATCCGATCAAAATAAATATATTAATTTAGTATCTACGTTTTGTTTTATTTTATACAAATAATCTAAACTTTTTTTTTTAATATCTGTCATGGCCATTGCGGAAATTGATCATGAATTTTTCTCTTCATTTAAAAATTTCCCATTTATTGCCATCAATATCATTAAATAGAAAACATTCAAAAAGTGTAGAGATTGTATATGTATTGTATGTATATGTATGTATTGTATTATATATGTAGAAAATAAATAAATAAATAAATGAACGTATATACCGAAAAAATACTTGATTTATTTTGACCAACAAATATTCCCCTGTACAAACTGAAAAAATATGGATAAAATTCCTTTCCACCACACTTTAGGAGGTGACGATAATAGTATCATAAATTAAATTAAGGCACATTTTATTTAATTCCGTACAGAAGTATATAACCTTTCATTTGTACTAACAAACAACTCTTAAATTCGGGGGGGGGAACACATGAAACAGGTAAAGAAGGAATGGAAGCAAATTAAAAATTCTCAAAGCGATATTAAATGAAGTACAATGGAAGTAAAAGGGGGGGTGGGGGGAACAGATGTAGGTTGAGTTCGGGAAAGAGGATACAGGTAGAAAGAATGAAGGGAAAAAAAGAAACTAGAATTGAAAGGAGAGTAGAGAACACTTATATTTCCACGTCAAGAAGTAGGGCACTGTCATTTCGTCTCTGCCATCTTATTTTATTTTTTATCATTTCTATTTTCAACTGAGGAAAAGAAAACTAGGGAAAATATACTTCTGCCTCGTGCGAAGGTGAACAGTTGAAAATGTCGATCAATAGATTGTTTACTACTCTATGTGAAACTAACTGATACATGCTTAATTAGAGTTAGTTGTTTCAAAATAAAACACTAAATGTATATTGGCCTACATTTTTTGCACGATGTCTTACTTTCCATCCATAATATTTGCATTTAGTTACATTTATAGGGTAGGATAAGGAAGGTTTAATCTAGAATAAATGTATCAGCATTTGCATAGAGAGTGATTTGAAGGCCATTGAGAAAAAACTACATTAAATATATTGATCCGGGATTAAAATCACTACCGGCAAATAGGACCGGATGAGTTTAAAGTTTGTTCCACGTGCCTACCAAAGTTTTATATACCCAGGCTTGTTATTGTAATTTTGCTAATATTTTATTTATTTGAGGGGTTTAACGTGCACGTTCTGAACCGACTTATCATGTCAGCATGCGACTTATAAACTAACTAAATTCTAGAACAGAACACAACATAGAGCTTCCAGCCGTTAATACATCACTGGCAATAACTAACCCCATATTTAACAACTAATGCTTTTTCATCCATGCCGGGAATCGAGTCCGAGACCCTCAACTCAGTATAGAAACATGCTATAGCCTGAGCTAAGGGATAGGATCTTTGCTAATAAACGGCTGAAGTGTTACCATTATTTAACACCAATTTTAGAACAATGACGCGGATAACGTGTTTCGAATCCCCGGTCAGGTGTAATGTTTTTTTTAAACGGCTTTTTACTTTCCCTTCATGCAACTTTGGTTACACCTTCTCCAAATTCAACCCCACTCATCCTTAGTCTATTAGCTTATTTAGTACATAGACGTATAACCCTAACGGGTAGTAAAACGTGGTGCTAAAAGTATTAGAACATTTTTTATTATATCTAACAGACTAATAATATTTTGTCACTCTGAAGTTATTGGGTAAACCCCTTTACAGAAGTTTAATCTCCACAAAGCGAACCCACCAACAGGTATTTCCTAAAGAGAAGGTAGCTCTAAAAATTGATCAAAGCAAACAAAGTCCAAAGTACGAGGACCTTTTACAACCCTTTCCTCATTAACTCAGTTTGCTTCTATATAAGTGTATCTTTTATCAAAGATGTTGTAAATATATATATTTTATTCATACGGTTGGTATTTATACATTCTTTATATTTCTTATTATTGTATTTTTTCATCCATTACTTAGTTTCGACAACTTTCTCTTTGCAATATTGTACATTTTTTCTATGTAGACAAATTTATCTTTACGATATTAAACTTTTTATCAACAAATAGCTTTGCTCTTCTCATTTAGTAGAAAGCATGTACAAAGAAAACGACTAATATAAATACTTAAGTGAAACTTAAGTTTACTAATAAACTTTAGACATTTAATTAGTCATAGGACGCTTTTATTCGTCTTATTTTGATTTGATTTTTCTTACTTTCAAAGAAACATAAAAAAAAGGGTAGCGTGTGACATACTTTCTCCTTTAGTCTGTTTAAGTTTCGGAAACAGAACAAATATAATATTTTATCAATGATTTTAATTTTGAAAATTTTTGTTTGAACCATTATTATAAATCTCAAAAATCATTCGTTCCTAAAGTACCGTTAAATTAGTTTAGAAAAGTAACCGCATATATTCTTGTTTATTACGCAAAACACTTGCCCAGATACCCATAAGGAAAATTTTTGAAAACGTTCAGGTTTAAAAAAAAGCTCTCCATACAAAAAAAAATATGATAAATGCCATTTTTGAAGAGATTTAAATCAAATAAAAAAACTCCTCCGTTAGCTATATTGATTTAATTTTTACTTGAAAAATAAGTCATTGTAAAGTGTTATTTACTGAGTAAAGCTCCCCATAAAAACTCATTTTGAACAAAATATTAATAGTTATCCTTGAAATGTTTTGAATTGTTCACGTTTAGTAATTTTTCAAACAATCATTTCAATTAGTTTTTCTCTAAAACAAAACTACAAAATACCACTTATAATTGGAAATACTTTTTAAATATCTGTATTTTTATATTAGTCTAAATTTTTCGCGGAGGAATTTTGAGTTTTCAGACATAATTTTTGTAACACCACGTCTTACTACCCGGTAGGGTTATACGTTAAAAATATCAATTCATTATTTTTAATTTAGTTATATTTTAAATCACGATTTAGCCTTGAGGTGTGACATCTAAATATCTATAGTGGACAAAACCCATTCAATCAGCTTTTTTCAAAATGTGCTCTACGGAGACATTGGACTCCACTATAGTTATTTAAAGGCTAAGAGAGGCTATTTTAGAATAATATTTGTTTTATACTCAAAAAATTAGCTTCAGTAATAAGGATAGACAATTTTTTTATATCTGAATAAATGACGTTTACCAAAGTTTAAGACAGAACAAGTAATGTTTCTTGTTTGTCTTATACTTTTAGACTTGTAAAACTTAACTGTCTTTATTAAATGCGCATACTATTAACGTAAACATTTTATGAGGAACCCAGAATGTGTTATTTACTGTGCAAAGACTCCTTTGATCTAAAAAGTTTGGGAAACCCTGCGTTAAACCATTTCAGCTATCGTCCAAGGTGTAGACCGACATTCAGATGGAAGGACAGATTGAAATGGTAACATAAATAATTTTAAGATAAACTTTCAGATTACGGAGGCACACAAAACTTCAAGATCCATAATAATATCAACATTGAAATGTCCACTCTTATAATAATGTATCTGTATGAGTAAGTAAAAATAAATTTTACACACACATTCCTAGTGGATGTGATTAAGAAATATTTTAGAAAATATAAAATAAGGAGAAAATAAATTTGAATCAAAAAAAGACTCCAAAAGGAAATAAAATAAATGTAAAAGGAGACCTTTCACTGTCTCCTGCCTTCTGGTTGGACAAAAGAAAGCTTTCCTTTCAAGTGAACCGTAAACATCGGTCAGGGAGCGAATCCTGAACAGATATAACGAGTAGTGGACACATGAAGAGGTAATACGACAGAGAAAATTCGGGTGGAATAAAGATAGGAAAAGAGAAAGGGAAAAACCAACGACAACGAAGGATTACTCGTTAAGGATCTTCTATATATTTCCCTTCTTCGCTTTGTAAGGTTCAAGATTGAAATCTTAACGGCGCTAGGCTGAAAAGAAGCTCGTCTTAGAAACGCAATGAACAGTATATCGTTTGCTTTTCGGCCTGGTGAGTAATTTCATTACCTCGAGGAAATACATCCTTTTGTGAGCGGGAACGGCTTGGGTACTAGTGTAATCAAAGTAATCACAAAATAAAGGTCTTTCACCGCTGTAAGCAACCATTCACGTACAATTAATGAACCGAGACTGGTTGTGCGAAACAAAATTGAATAAATAAATTAACGAGACACGAGACAATTGCCTGAATTAAGAATCAAATAGCCGACGCCATTATTTATGCTTTTAGTGAGGATAACTCCATCTAGATATCATATTCTTAAAACTGAAAAATGACACATGGACACGGGAATCGGTCCCGGGTTCGATTCCCGTGTCCAGATGTCATTCTTAAATTTTAAGAATATGAATTTCCTGAATTGTTCTCACTTTAATCGAAACTGATCTCAGCCGTGGACATCACCATTGAGGTGTTGAAAAATACTAAATACATTTGAGAGACTTTTGTTCGAATCTTTGAGGAATTGAACTTACAGTGGTATTGTTTAAAAAAACGCATCTTACTACCCGCTCGTGTCATACGCCTATGTACTAATTACGCTGATGGGTTAGGGATGAGGAAGGTTCAATTTATAATAAGCGTACCCTTATTTGCATGGAGAGATATATACCATTTATGAAAATCCACCTTCAATACACCCGACAGGGATCAAACCCCGTCATCGGCAGTCTGATATATTACGAGAGTGACACCTTAGATATTGTATTAATAGATTTTTAAGTAAAAAGTTCTTAGATTGAAAGGAACTTATCTACGTTGCCTACTTGGTAAGGGAAAAACTATTTTGCGAAGCGTGTTGCATCTTAACTTGATGCACATAAGCATTAACACTTCAATAACACATCCGCTCTCCCACGTACAAATATACACACTAGTTCTACTATTTTCCTCTGCACAGATATAGATCACGTTTCAAAATATTCTTTTTCTTGTTTACTGTTCTTGGTATTCATACGCCACCACCTGGCAGGATGGTTCTTACGGGCCATTTACTTTAATAAACAGAATAGCTCAGGTTGAAGCTGATCAAAGAAGGTTTACCATTGAAAAACTTCTTCGAGATCTAACAAAATATTTTCGTGACAACGTTTAACAATATTTTTTAGACCTATTTAAGAATTTATGGTTTTTGTTTCATTGTTTTAAATATATAACTACCTTGAAATTAACGTTAATACATTAAATTAGGAAACATCTCAACTTGTTGCTACGTGACATGTAGGCAAGCCCTCAATGATTTTATTTATTACATCGCAACGGTTCGATCGATTACTGAAACCTGAGTCAGTAGATGTTGACATGTGTATATTTTCCTTTATGTGTGTGAATAACATCTTATTAACCACCAAACATACCCGTATATTTACGTTTAGGAGATAGGGATGACTAAGGTATACATTATTTATTCTGAAAATTGAAAAATGACACCCGGACACGGGAATCGAACCCGGGACCTTCAACTTAGTACGCCAATGCTCTTACCACTGAGCTATCCAGGATTCATCCCGTGCCCATGGGCGTACTAAGCCGAAGGTCCCGGGTTCGATTCCCGGTTCCAGGTGTCATTTTTCAATTTTCAGAATATGATATCTAAGTGGTGCTATGATCACTAAAATGCATAGCTGATAGCTTCAGCTATCCGGCTCATTAATATATGCAATCCCGTACAATTATAATATAATTGTCAATTCGCTGCAATACATATGCCAACTACCGAGTCGTGGATGGCTGCGTTTGTCTGATGGCTGTGATCTTATATAATCACATGTTTATAAGCTGACGACTTCCGCACGTCCATCATAGACTCTGCCTTAAAAATATGAGTGAAGAATGACCATGGGCACGGGACGAATCCTGGATAGCTCAGTGGTAAGAGCAGTGGCGTACTAAGCCGAAGGTCCCGGGTTCGATTCCCGTGTCCAGGTGTCATTTTTCAATTTTCAGAATATGATATCTAAGTGGTGCTATCCTCACTAAAATGCATAGATGATAGCTTCGGCTATCTGATTCATTAATACATTATTTATTTAAATTTCCACGTCTTATGATCTATTCAAGTTATACGCATATATGATAATTAATCTAATGAGCTAGGGATGAGGAAGGAAGGATTAGAGATCATCTACCTGCTTCTGTGTGGAAGGGGAATGGGAAACGATTTAGGGGAAAAAATACCTTCAATTGAACCGACCGGGATTCGAACCCCAATCTCCCCACCTTGAAAAAACTAGTTTATCACGAGTACCACCTTAGGGTTTAGATAATTCGGCCACTGAAACGGGTATGTAAAAGGTAAAGTTGAGGTGAAATGTACCTGAACTCTTGTGGTGATAGTTTCGTAAAGCATTTAGGGTAAAATCACCCTCAGTAATATCCGGCTGAGATTCGAGCTACGACCTCCTCGTCATCGGCAGTCTAGCCTACCACAAGAGTAGCGCGTTAGACCACGCGGCCACATAAGCGGGTCAATAGTAGTTAGCACGGACTTTAATTATCCTATTCAAGAGATCAGGGTTAGAAGAGTGTCCAACATTTACTGGTAAATGGTGATCGGGGGTTAGGGTATGAGTAATATGAAGAATTCAGCCCTTTCCATTGTTAACAAGGTGTACAATGAGTGTATATATATATATATATATATATGTATTCCATTAAACGTATGAATTGACTTCTGAAAGGCCTTTTTCCCTACCATAAATCTACTATATAATAGGATATTGGTAGGAAAAAAGACCTTTCAGAGAGTAAATTCCTACCGTGAATGGAAGATATATATATATATATATATATATGTGTGTGTGTGTTTTATAGCTATACATGGTGACCATGAATTCCCTTTACACACGTATATCTTTTAAACCGTTGGTTTACTATAAGGCGTCACTCCCAAAATGGATTGGATTACCGACGACGGTGAAATCGGGGTTCAAATCCTTGTCAAGTGTACTGAGGGTGTTTTTTCTTAAATGGCTTTTTGTTCTACCTCTACAGACAAAAATACCCCTATAGTGTTTTAGTCCCATAGAATGGGGGACCTCATGGTCGCCCTGTAGGGTGTATATATATATATATATATATATATATACATATATATGATAATATATGTAGATAGCTTAATGTATATTTATATATACATACATATATATGTAAATATATGTATATAGCTTAATGTATATTTTTATATATGTATATAAATTTGTATACAACTTAATGTAATATTTATACATATAAATATATGTATATAATTTAATGTATGTATTTATATATAAATATATGTAAGGTTTAACTATATATGTATACATAAAATATAAGTATATAACTCTCTGTATAAAACTATCCATTATATATAAAGTGAAAGATAAATGTAGAAATAAAGGTTTGATTACACTTAATAATATAATAAAAGTTGATTAGTTTACTAACACTGAATCGTCATTCCATTTGTACAACCCTGTAGGTTTGAAGAAGGTAATCAACTATATTGCTTGGAACTTTAAGATCATGTGGTAAAAGATAAAGACGTCAATTGAAGGTCTTTATGAAGTCCTACCCCCTTTTACCCAAACTAGTGAAGTCATTAAACTGAGGAAAGGGAAGTCTTAGTTATGATCTGCGACTGTTAAACTTCTACACCAAGTGGGACATAATCTTCAGGTGAACTGCTTCAGAAGTAATCAAAAATAAGAACTTCGCCCTACTTCACAGAGAGATCAGTCCCCTCTTTAAATTGCAAGGGGCTGGTACGTGACCCACATTACATAATGAAGCACTGTGGTTTCCAACCTTTTCCAAATCGCGGCCTCCCTGAATTCGATGATAATAATTCACCACACCTCCCCGTGAAATAAAAAACGTACTTACACAGTTCTAGTATTTTATGTAATCCATTTCATATTAATTACTTATTCTATGGCACTAGGAACTCAAATTTCATTGCCGCACTTACAAAAGTACGCCACCTATCCCTATCTTGAACTAGTTCTATCCAGTTCACCTCATGACACTCTTCCCCTACCATGAGCTAGTTATATCCAGTCCACCTCATGACACTCTTCCCCTACCATGAGCTAGTTCTATCCAGTCCAACTCATTACATTCTATTCCTACCTTGAGCTAGTTCTATCCAGCCCACCTCATGACACTCTATCCCTACTTTGAGCTAGTTCTATCCAGTCCACCTCTTTACATTTTATTCCTACCTTGAGCTAGTTCTATTCAGTCCACCTCATGACACTATCCCTACCTTGAGCTAGTTCTATCCAGTCCACCTCATGACACTATTCCTACCTTGAGCTAGTTCTATCCACTCCACCTCATGACACTCTATCCCTATGTTGAGCGAGTTCACCTCATTACATCCTATCTCTTTCAGATACATCTAATATTAACCACCCATCTGCGTCTAGGTTTTCCCACTGGTCTATTCCCAATGGGTTTATCAATCAGTATCCTGAATAAGGTTCTATAATCTCCCACTCGCACTGCATGTCCTGCCCACCATAATCTAAAAAGACTTGATTATTCTAACAATGTCGTGTGATGAGTACAGGATATGTACCTCATTATTACGTAACCTCCCCCCTTACCAGTCTTCTCATCTCTATTTAGAACAAGTATCGTTTAGGCACCTCATTTACAAACACCCTATTTATATTTTCGTTGTGTAAGATAACAGACCACGTTTCATATGCATAGAGAACAGTAAGTAAAATTATTGTTTTGTATTAAAAAAAGAAAAAGGATGTATATACGCACAGTAATAAAAGAAACTACATAAACTTAAGCTAATTTGTAAATATTGAATATTTTTATAAGATGTGAAAATACAAATAAAAATAAACTCAAAAATCTAAATTTGTTTTGCGGACTCCAGTTTGGGAACTTCTGATCTAGTAGTTGTCTATATGTTTGTGGTAACACCAATTAAATAATTATAGCTGGCCCGTTGACGAATCATTCTACACATTTTTAATGACATATCAACTGCAGTCCTTTGATATTTTAAAAATATTAACACGAGTTATAAAAATTACAACTCATATCATATTCTTAATTTTTTTAACATCACGTCTTCTTACCCGTTCGGGTTGTACGCTTGTCAACAGTTCTTGAAAATCGATCTCGTCCATCGTGGCATTTAATTAGAAACGTTTTAAATGGAGAGTTAATGCTCTGGTCAAACCACGCAATTCTCATGAGAGTTATTAAAAAACTGTTTGAATTAATACGTATAGAAAATTATTTAAATGTGACTATCTTAGCGATATCTAATTTATTTTTATAAGAATATTTCTGGCAAGGGCGTAGAAAACTAATTTTTCTAGGGTGTCTGGATCCCCTCCTCCCCCAACCCTATCTTACAAACTTTTCATAGTTAGCAAATAGTGTTTTGACTAATTAGGTATGTTGAGATAATGGGTGTAGGAAGGAAATTAAACCTTCCTATATAAGCTACAGTCTGTTCAGTGTAGGAATTGTTTTCTGAAATGCCTTTTTCCCTACCAGAACTCTATTATTATATAGTAGGATATTGGTAGGAAAAAATACCTTTCAGAGAGTAATTCCTACAGTGAATGGAATTTTTTAAACTCCACTTCTGACAGTTCTGTTGTTTAAGTTGCTCTTTTCTTAAGGTGATTCCTCAAGTAGGATCTTACAGGTGATAGCAAAAATGTTTGCCTCATTTTTTCGGACCCCACTTACTAGGCTCTTTCCAAGAAAAGTCCTGTTTTCCAATGCCATATGAATCGGAAGTTTTACAAGGTGTATCTTGAAGGTGAATATTAGAATATTTATTAACTAATATTTGGTTGATGACATATATTATTATTAGCACCGCATCTTACTACCCGTTCGGGTTATACGCACTTACGCTAATGTGTAATGGTAGGTTGATTGTGAGATGAAATGGAGGACCTACAGTTTAACGTGGAATCCGAACCACGGTGGAGGCCTGGTATTCCTCACATTCACAAGATGTCTTGTCAGAGGTGAAGGAAGGGTTTGGTAATTAGATAAATCTTTGTCGGGACCAAGGATTGAACCCCTGCCGCCAGCATAGAAGTCTGACACCTTACCCCTGGACCGCCGGGTCACCCTTGATGAGATATAAAATTAAAACTGTAGCAGGAGTAAAATACGTAAACATTAGGTTTTTATATGTATGCCTTTAAGGGGGCGATCAATACATTCTAGGGGAGGTACTGTTAATACAGACTCCCCGAATCCCCACCTTTCTAAGCCGTTGGTTTTTGTTAATACAAACTGAAAAAATACGGATCTTAGCTGGCGTTCCTTAAGCTAACATTTCATCACCATCCGGTGAATCCTTTTGGAGTGTATACCTATAATTAATATTTTAGCTCTTTTTAGTTAATGAAATATTTAGAACCTTGAGGGCTGAAAAAGAAAATACGAAAACAAATTTCCATAAAGTAGAGGGGCTTATAAAATTGTTTCGTGTCTGTAAAATTATTTCGTAGGTATTAAGTATAAGTAATATATTAACCCCCATATTTCTCGGCAAGTTGCTGTAAGTAATAAAGAAAGGGACATTTCACAAGGAGAGCAGGCTACAATAGAGATATTAAAACAATAAAAGCGTGTAATACAAAAGTTATACGTGCCAGTTATAAACGCGTTCACTTTACGACCTTATACGTGCTAGCAGCTGAATGTAATAACAAATAAACACGAGAGAAATGTTGCGCTCTTCTGTATTTACTCATTTCAAGAGCCTTCAACTTAATTCGGTTTTTGGGGAAGGTTGTGGCTGGGACGAGGAATTGTAGTTTTAAATATTCATCGTACCCCACGGAAAGTAATAAGTGTTATTTGTAATTAATATCATCATTAACTGTTATTATAATAGAATCGTAGGTTTGAGCATTTCCGATACAACATATGTGTTTTATATTTCAACTAATCAATAGCTAGTGGCTATGATAAGAATTGTATATTTGAACATTGGCGATACCACGGAGATTGCAATCATAATCAATATCTATTTATGTGATTAGATTTAAAAATTATAACATTGGAAATACCACAAAGAAAGTAATGAATAGGACTTATCATTCAAACAATCAATAACTATTTCTGTGAATAGAATTGTAGATTTGAACATAATCCATACAACAGAGGAAGTATGCGATGGGCTTGCCCCTCAAATAATCAGTGGATGTTCCTGCGATTAGTTTTATATATCTGAACATTAGCGATACCGGTATCGCAGAGAAAGTCTTCAGTGAGCCTTGCTATTCAAATAATCAGAATATGTCCCTACGATTAGAATGAGTGTTGATTTTTAACATTAGCGATGCCGGCACCAAAGAAAAATTCTTCATTGGGTCTTGCAATTAAAATTATCAGTATATGTTACTACGATTAGAGTTGTAGATTTGAACATAAGCCATATCGCAGAGAAAGTCTTCAGTGAGCCTTGCTAATCAAATAATCAGAATATGTCCCTACTATTAGAATGAGTGTTGATTTTTAACATTAGCGATACAGGTACTAATGAAAAATTCTTCATTGGGTCTTGCAATTCAAACCAGTAGATGTTCCTATTATTAGAGTAGATTTTAACATTAGCGACACCACGGAGAAAGTTTTAGGTGAGGCTTGCAGTTAAAATAATCAATAACTGTTCCTACGATTAGAATAATTATTGTAGGTATAAAAATAGTGGTAAAAACATAAAGGAATGATATTTTAATATCCCATATTATTAAAATTAAAGATAAAATTAATTTTAAATATTTAAACCTTTATTTAAAACGTTTATATTTGGTGCTCTTAGCATCGGTCAATATTAGGCCATGTTCTAAAATCAAATTAGGAGATTACTAAAGTAAATTTACCTTTATCGTCCAAAAAATATAGCTTACGATCACAATAAATAAACGCTTAATTTAAATTAGAAAATAAATTTATTTTGTCACAATAAAAATCAATGAAAAGGGAAAGTAAAATTAGAATATTTAATAAAATAAATCACAAGATTAAGAACTACCTTGCCTTATCTTAGTGAATAAGTAGTCTAATGCAATAAAATATTTTTGGTAAGGCTAGTGTAAAAATAACATGTTGTTTGGCGATCAACTTTGATAGCTTTTGATTTATATTATCAAAGTGTGCAAAGCTTAAAATTATTATTATCATTATTATTATTATTATTATTATTATTATTATTATTATTAGCACGGCGTCTTATTAACCATTCGGGTTATACGCACTTACGCTAATATGTAATGGTAGGATGATTGTGAGACGAAATGGAGGACCTAAATTTTAACGTGGGATTCGAACCACGGTGGAGGCCTGGCACTCCACACATTCACAAGATGTGAATAATACACGTCTTGTCAGAGGTGAAGGAGGGGATTGTTTATACAGGTCTACAATAAATCAGAAGATCAAATCTCTTTCACTTTGAATTCAACAACCACAAACACCCTTGCATCCTCTAAACATTTTTGAAGGAAGAAGAAAACTCCCATATGATATGAAAATATTAGAAATATCTCACTAAACATGACGTATTTCAACATTGTCATATTTAGAACAGCCCCTAGACATTATTTTAACACAAACTAACGATTAAAACTAAATATATATATATATATATAACGGAATCACACTTCAGACAGACATATTACAACAAAATAGCACAGTGTGCTTTGTTTTCTTTCTCTATTTAAAGTCTGTTCAGCGTAGTAATTGTTTTCTGAAAGGCCTTTTTTCCTACCAGAAATCTATTATATATTAGGATATTGGT
This sequence comes from Timema shepardi, assembly GCA_902151425.1. Classification (NCBI taxonomy): domain Eukaryota; kingdom Metazoa; phylum Arthropoda; class Insecta; order Phasmatodea; family Timematidae; genus Timema; species Timema shepardi. The sequence goes on from CABFVX010000018.1 coordinate 133,957, forward strand.
AGTAAAAAAGACCTTTCAGAGAGTAATTCCTACCTTGAATGGAGTATATTTATCTATCTACTTATTTGAGATATTTAGCGTGCACTTTCTGAACAGACTGATTATATCAGCAAACGAGAATGTATATGAGCGAGAGTTAAAGGGTCCCAGGCAGGGTTTGAACCTACGAACATCGGGTATTTAGGCGAGCACTTTACTCCAGGACAAATGGGGTCGACTTTTTCTCCCTAAAACTTTCTTTTTACCTGGATGCACTTAATGGGGGTTTTGAAAGTTACATGTGACACATGACAACAACAAGAACTTAATCATCGACTTTGCTTCGCATGCTTCAATCTTAACTTCAACTTTACTTCGCATTTGAAAAGTGACTCTCATACAGCCATATAAAATAATAAAATGTTGTTATGGTGGTCAAAATATAAAGTATTGAACATAATATTATTAATATTGTATCGGTATTGATAATATCAAAAGATATAACTGTATATAACATGAATTTGGCCAGTTTTATAGTCAGAATGAGTACGCCTCAAGTGTGGCGCTACACTAAATACAAGACGACACCTATCTAGACCAAAATGGAATGGGCTAGGTTCATAGTCAGATTGAATACGCCCTAAGTATAGCACCACACTAAATACAAATCGACATCTACCATGATCATAATAAAAAAGAATAGTTTAATATGCGAAACTGGTTCATTCCATTCGAGTTTAAGTAGGTGTCATCTTGTATTTAGTGTAGTGCCACACTTAAGCAGTGGCGGCTCGTGTATAGGCACTGCGGAACTGCAGCACCCCCTATTTCAACTTGATAGTATTGATAACATTTAATATAAGGAGTCCTTTTTTCTTTAATTATTTCTTTATTTTTGTAGTACAATACGTATTTTTTAAGCTTAATGTCAGTACTTCAGTAGCCATCCCCCAGTTTATAAAAAGGATACATTTTTTATGGATCTGTACACTTCACAGTGCCAGCGACGTGGTGTTTGACTGTTGTGCGCATGTGCGCATAGGAGAGGGGTGGGGAGGAAGGAGGGAATGCCCGGTAGAGAGAGCACTGTTGCTCTCGCAGTGCCGACTCTGGCGTGATGGTGGAAGGAAGTTTTTTTTTCTACTCAGCGTGTGTTGTGCTTAAAAACCGTGTACCATATTCTTGAATGTGATAAAGTGTAGAAAAGTGTAGAATTAAATTATTCTGATTTCAGCTATTCTATTTGATTTGTTTTTCTGTTATTTTATTTAACAGAAAGACTAAATGAGCTTGCAGTACTTTTAATGGAAAACAATATAATCGATTGTCATCCAGAAATCAAGAAGAAAATTATTGAACTTTTTGTGCAAATTAAAACAAGAAGAATGGATTTCATCCTTAAATGAATATATCAAGCTTGAACTCTAACAATTTAAGTTAAAGTAAGTAAAAAAAATTTTTTTTGTTAAGATTTGCTCACGTTCCTGAATAAATTTTCTTTTTATACATATTTTTTTTCCTTTTACACAATTTTAAAACAAAGGATAAACGTTTTCTGGAGCAGCACCCCCACTAGTTTTAGCTACGAGCCACCACTGTACTTAAGGCATACTAAATCTAACTATGAAACTGACCCTTTATGTCCAATGCATAAATCAATTACAAATATGTATTTATATTTTTTTTTAGCTCCACGTCCTACTTCCCATCCATGGAATACGCATATTTAATAATTACTCTAATGTGTTCAGAATCAGGAAGGTTGAATTTAGTTGACGCGTACCCGAATTTAAATGGAGGGAGAGTGAAAAATCATTTAAGAAAAAGCACCCTCTCTACACCCGATATCTACTCTACATCATCAAAAGACTAGTCTACTGCGAAAGCATACCTTAAACCATGCGACCACCGAAGTGGGTTCTATGCAAATATTTTAGTTATTTCCCTGACTGCAGTGTTCTTACTTAAACTATTTGGCGATATTTGATTTATTATTCGCCGCATAGTTTAGTAGCATCATATTACATCCTTCTCAACTCCAGCAAGGAAATCCATCTACCTAATTACTGCAGTACTCCCCCACTTCACCTTTAACTCTAACGACCTACACATCATGTTCCCACCCCCATCAAGTAGAACTGGGAGCCATATTTCACCCCTAACCCCCAGATGTGACCTATTCGCGGCCTTACTTAGGGTACCTACATCTATCCTAACTTATGTCGTGGCGTTTGTGTAACTCGTGTTTAGTCGGTGTTTTATGATTCGCCCTTTGCAGCACCTACCTCCCCATACATTCTCTCTGACCTAATTCACCCCTCTTCTCTTACCCTCCGTAGTCTCCATATCCCTCCTTCGTATCCTCCCTCTATTTGTCTCTGTTTATTAAGGGGGAAGCGTCCATCGATACGAGACAGTATGATTTTGGTAGGTATACCGTTTGGAAAATACAAATACTTCTTTTTGTGGTCAATATTGATAGCGTTTTACTATTTCATCGGTGTTGTTATATAGATACAGATAATATATATTAGCTTTGACATCTGTATATGATATAAATTGACGTATGAATAAGTGAAAGTAGATCTGGTAGCTTTTAAAGCTTGCATATAAGCTTCTTCAAATACAAATTAGACTGTAGCTAGATGTAGGATGTAAAAGAAACGATGACTCAAGAAATCATCACGAGTGTTGCTTCAGGTGCTAATAGTTTGATCGATTCTAAGCGCCTTAAGACACGAATAACGTCACGTGTGACCCACATCAGTAGCCACATGGTCTAAGCCACTGCTCTCTCACTAGACTAGAATACCGAGGATGGGGAGATTGGGGTTCGAACCCGGTTGGCTGTACTGATCGGGGGTCTTTCCTAAAATCGTTCCCCACGCTCTCCCCACGTGAATGCTGGTACACTTTCTCTAAATCCATACTTATTCATCCTGAACCTACTAGCGTAATTAGTACATAAGCGTATAATCCGAATGAGTAGTAAAATGGGGTGTTAGAAAAAAGTTCCTCCATATGAGACAGTATGATTTTGGTAGTTATAACCTTTTTTGACAATACAAACATATATGTCTGTGTTCAACATCGATAACCTTTTACTTTTATTTATTGGTGTTGTTATATTGGTGTTTATAACATGTATCAAAACTGACCTATTTTGCTTCTGACATTATCTGAGGCGAAACTATGTGAACGCTGATCTAGTATCTTTCTTTTCAAGCCGTCATATAAGTTTCTTCCTATGCAAATTGGATTGTAGTTAAATGTAGGACGAAAGAGAAACGAGAGATTAAGAAAATCTCATAAGTGTGGTTTCAGGTGCCAATAGTTCGATTAATTTTAAAAGCCTTAAAAAGCTATTAACACCACCTGTGATTCAGTTAGAGGAGTAAAATCCGTCAAATAAATTTGCACAATCACTGTTGAGTATTAATAGTGCTCTTAACTCTTAATATAAAAATACAATTTTTAAATTATTTCAAAACTCCTTATGTACAGTAATAATAAAAAATATTAAGGGAAGCTAGCGTGGAAAAATAATTCAAAACTATCCATTAACAAATAGATGTCACCACCTTTCAGATGTTTTAAGGATGTATTATGGCGGCAGGTATGGGGAGGAGTGGATATAATGAATGTGTGGGTTCGTATTGGCGTTCAGTTTGGATTTTTATCTGTACTACTACGTCCATTACAAATGTGATGTTGAAGGGAAATGTTAAAAGATACGAAAGAATTTAAAAGACTATTTAGAAGCTTGTAGCAGAACGAATTATTGCAAGGAATGAACAATGGCCTAATAATGACCTGGTGGTCTAGGGGTAAGGTGTTGGACTTTTGGGCTGGGGTCCGGGATTCAATCCTCGGTCCCGGCACACATTTATCTGATTGTAAAACCCTTCCTTCACCTCTGACAAGACGTGTATTAATCACAGTTTGTGAATGTGTGGAATGCCAGGCTTCCACCGTGGTTCGGATTCCACGTTAAACTGTAGGTCCTCCATTTCATCTCACAATCACCCTACCATTACACATTGGCGTAAGTTCGTATAAACCGAACGGGTAGTAAGTTGCGGTGCTAATAATAATAGTAATAATAATAATAACAATGGCCTGATTGACCTCTATGTGATCCTACACGGTATATGAACCACGGTAACCCTGCAATACAAGTACTGATGATCCGGCGTCGTAACCCACGTAGCCCCAAAACGGTCAGAGTGACTCCCTAGACTCGATCGTGATTAGTCAGCCCTGTTGTCTGGGTTACACTACTGTTTAACCTGGTTTCTAGCTTGGTTTACCATCAGGAATGTTGACACTATATTGTCAGCGCATAGGTTATATTTGTTTACAAGCTAGTCACAACACCTTACAACAATCGTGTTGTCATCCACATTCCAGAGAACAACAATATTAAACGAGCGCGTCTCTCAATTTAAGCTATGTGATTACATAGACATATATTTCTACAGTAGCCCCATGGCTTCTTTGGTGCCAGCTGATGGCTTTGATAAGCTACCATACCAAATCATGTATCCCTACGCCGAGCCATATGAGCTGCAAAAACATGTGTTTAGCAGCTGTCAGAAGTCACCTGTGAGCTGTCAGTCGGCACCAAAGAAGCCATGGGGCTACTGTACATTTAAATACATATCTCAAGCATTATCATATTTCATTAATTTTATCTGACTGAAATAATAAATAATATAGTTCATAGTGAGATATCCGTGTCCGAAACAATACAAAACTAGAAATTTGTGTTGACAGAAGGGAAAAAAAATATGGTGAGGGTAGATTAACTTTTTCTCTTAATATTTTAATGTTAATTATAATGATCTTGCTAAACCTATGAAAAGTAAAACTTTATGCTTGAGCGCAAAACAAAATTTTGCATCCCATCTTCAAATGCTTCATAGTTACTAAGCAATAGTATATATACAACATATCTTTTTTTAGGAGGAAATAAATACATTTTTTGAGAAAATGGCCATCAAAATATTTATAACGATTTTTTATATCCTTTTTTAAATACATCCAATTAAAATCTCATATGAAAGAGCTATTCAAGACATTTCCAAAAACACTTGAATCACTTCTATGTTTCTTCATATATATTCATTAAAAAAAGGTAATGGGGCCTACACTTATCTTCTCCTCTTCCCCTCACTCACACAAACAAAAATATTGATACTGTTTCTGAGATTATGTCTAAAAATTAGGTGTGAAAGGGAGAAAAAATATTTAAAAAAACAGGGGTTAGTTTACATTTTTAATTTGATGAGATGGGGTTCGAGGGAGGTGCAACTAAAGTGATTTTTAGCTTCTAATCCTTTATATTTATTAATTTTCAACCTTTGTGTTTATTGTAGCGTTTATAAAAATACACTCAGCAAAAAGGGGTAGTCCATAAACCACTTAACGCAGCTACGAGGGTGGAGGGGGGGAGTTATAAAATCTATATTATGTTACCTAGGGAGAGGGTGGGTTCATCTTATACTCCAATACTATTGCTGAAAAAATAATAATATTGTTAATATTTATTTTGTTCATATCTACTACTATACTAGGAAGTAATCACTCTGTCAATGTGCCATGTGCTAAAAATATACTCTATCCTTTCACTCAAAAACTGCTATACCGAGTGAGCTGAAATTTCTAATAGACATAATAACTCAGACGTTTGCTTAACGTATAGGATAATATTATTATTATTATTATTATTATTATTAGCACCGCGTCTTACTACCCGTTCGGGTTACACGCACTTACGCTAATGTGTAATGGTAGGATGATTGTGAGATGAAATGAAGGACCTACAGTTTAACGTGGAATCCGAACCACGGTGGAGACCTGGCATTCCTCACATTCACAAGATGTCTTGTCAGAGGTGAAGGAAGGGTTTAGTAATCAGATAAATCTTTGCAGGGACCGAGGATTGAACCCCGGCCGCCAGCATAGAAGTCTGACACCTTAACCACTAGACCACCAGGTCACCCTATAGGCTAATAAAAATTACTCATACCGCTTAACCTAAAATATCACCCCCACTCTCCGCCACCCCCTTTTACCCGCAGACGTATCTCTTGAACCACTGGGGCTGGGGATCCACCCTTCAGGGGGTAAGGGAGAAAGTATCCAAGGATGCTAGACTTCAAATACACCCTTCTTCCCTTACCAACAGCTCCTAGATGAATCTCTGCAGTGAAAAACCACTACACTGATGGAGCTGAAACCCACCTCGGTGACATGGATGGCTAACGCGCTAGCTTCATGTTTAGCTAGACTGCCGAATATGCCGAGATCGAGTTTCTAATCTTAATCGGGTAAGATGGGAGGAGGGTACCTAAATGGGTTTCCCGCAAATGCGGGTTCACTTCTTCTAAATTCAACCTTCCCTATTCCTAGCCCATTAGCGTAAATAGTACGTAAGCATATAACCTGAACGGGTAGTAAGACGCGGTGCTAAGTAAATAAATAGATTGAGCTGAAACCTCACATGGGCGTAACTCAAACTTTTAGCTATCCTAGAGGTTAACTAAAATTAATTTTACCACTTAACCTAAAATACCAAGCCTCCCCCTTCCTCCTTAGTATTCCCATACGTATCAATGGAACTGCAGAGCCTTGGGAGTCGCCCTTCAAGCGGGGGGTGGGGGGTACCAACGTGTGCTAGAATTCGAACACCCCCGCTCACCCCACCTGCCCCAGACATATCACCGAGGGTGTCACCTAAATTTAACAACCTACTATTCAGTCACCCATACAAATTTGTATCCATTTTGTAAAATTTAAGAAACTAATACATACTAATTACTGACAGACAACACATCAGTGGCTTGATAAACCACTTATTAAATCCGAATAATCACTTTTAGCGTCCCAAAAGATTCTCTTTGATATATTGACCTCCCTTCTTGATGTGAAAAGTTAAGTAATACAAGTTGGAGGAGGTAGAGGTCAAGCTGGGTGTCTTTTTGGTGTTACATGGGAAAAAGAGTAAAAGGGTAGAAGGGGGGAGGGTTTCGAAAAAAGGTTTGATAAAAAAAACTAGTTTATAGATGAACATACTTCATATTCTTCTCTCGGTTTGTTTTCACTTTGAAGGATGTAATGGAAATAATCTTGTTGTAAAATCGCATCACGTTCAACGTTTCTGATTGGATAAAGTTCAAAGGACCCTTTAATCAGACAAAAGTAAATGTGAACATCATTAGGTTAAGCCGAGAAACAGAGAAACTACTCGAGCACAAAAATACGCTGCGGCTGGGTCTCGCTATTGACAGACACAGAACAAACCGATAAATTCTCGTAGGAAGATAAAACAGGCTGCTGGATAAAATGAATCAAAAAGATGATAAGATTGAACTAGTAATAGAATATATATATAGTAATGTCTAGTAATGTCCATAGATGAATATGACAAGAGGGGTGACACTTGGAAAACGATACTCCCAAAAATAAAGATATAAATACATTAACACTTAATTGAAAAATTAAGTCTGTATTTGGTTTCAATCCCGGGACCCTTGGCCTTAATACGCAACAAATGATGCTTTCAATCCAACAAAAATAATTATGTTTTACAAATTGAGATAGCAACGCGTCTTACTACACTTTTGGGTTATAAGTTCAATGTAAAATTAAGGAACATTAAAATGTATATATATATATATATATAATATATATCATACAATATGTATATATACATTCCATTCACATATAAACAGTACATATATATATATATATACTAGTGTTTCTTAATTTTCCATTAATAGGTCTCTCAGATTCTAGAACGTAATAAATATAATATATACATAAGACATTCTTCTAGTATGTGTATATATAGGAGAATCTAGTATACATATTATATAGATACATATTATACATACTATACATACTAGAATATTTATATGTACCAGAATATATTTATTTAAGTATTTTTTATTTGACCTAAACATATAATTTTATAGTTTTAATTAATTAAAGCAGTCTCTAGTCTTGGATACCATAAAATTGATTAAAATTAATAATTCAGTAATTGATAGCTATAATTTACATTAATATGTTTATTGGAAAACATACATTTAAGGCTCAAATATCAATTTACACAAAATAAAGCATTTAAAATTAATTATTAATAATAAAAAAAGTCTGGGCAAACTATTATTGACATAAATACACATAAGTAAAGTTAGTTATATAAGAGTATATGATTGATATAAAAAGATAAATCAATATAAATAAGCAGAGAAATGAGATCAAAAGAGAGAGAAGAAGCCAACAAGCATGAAATAGTATAGAGAGAGAAAGCAAGGGGTGTATCAGAGACCGAGGACAAAGGAAAAGGTGACATGAGAGAATGAAACGAGCACGCACAAAGGGATGAAGACAAAGAACCGTGACGCGCTGCCCAGTGGCCGGTGACACAAAACTGTTTATAGAATTACTACGCGAGAGGGGTTCACTTCAACATGCATCTCTCCACCCCACCTCCACCTCTACCCCTACCACCACATCCGGTCGCAATGTCATGAGGGTCACAGAGGGAAGTCAGCAATTTTTTTAAATAATATTTTAGCCCGCATCGGTGGTTGCATGGTCTAACGCGTCACTCTAGTTTTGGACTGGATTACCGGTGATCAAGGCTCGATTCCTGGTCGGGTTGTATTAGTTTTACTAAAGGTTTCACACTCCAGCTTCATTTAAATGTGGACACAAACCTTCAAAAATTATACCTTCCTCATTCCTATAGAAAGAGCGTATTTAAACAGTATATATTACACCCCAAGAGTGAAATTGGCCATTTAATGAACTGGTGGATTACTTGCTTATTCATTTTATGGACTGGGCAAAAACTTGTCCGATTCATGAATCTGGTCATGCTTGTACAACCCGATTCATGGACTGGCTATTTCATGAGCCAGTAAGCTCCAATCTTTTCCAATTTAATAAATTGGACGAATTTTTACCCGTTCCGTGAAATGGACAAACTAAGAAAGGGTTTGGTTTTTAAGGATCTAATCGTTTTAGAAAGGAAGGTTAGGTTAAGTTAGGTTGGTTTAATATCATATCCCCAAAAGAATTTCAGTTAGGCTAGAAGTAGCTAGTACAATAAGTTAAAGTTCATAAATTAGGCTGGGTTTAGTGTTGGTTTTTTTTTGCCCACGGTTAATAGAAAAACTCAGTTAACTAAAATGAACAGAAATTTTCTCAATTTATGAAAAGGGCAGTTTCACTTTTGGGCTGTAAAATATTCAAATAACAGAACGGGTACTATGGCACGACAAAAACTATCTATAGTAGGATTTTGAAAGGAAGAAACTTATAGACTGTACAAACAAAATTTGCAAATAAAATTGATAACATTAAAATATTTTATTGTTATTTTAAAGGTATCGATTACAAAAAAGCATTTTTAAAATAGTCACACATCTAAATACAGGTGGGACACTGAATCAATGATAGTTTTTAATGGGTAAGATTATGTTCAATTTTGTGTTGTTTTAGAATTGTGTCAGTTTGTAATTAATCTGCGTATATTATTTAAGTTAATAAAGTACACGCTAAGTACCCTAAGCCACAACAAAAAATTTAAAAATACAGATTTTATTTCAAAGAGAAAACCAAACTCAAAATAATATTAGTAATTTTTACTATTCCTAGGGAAAAATAAGTAGAGTTTTAATTATAAATCGTACACCAAGTCAAAGGTTAAAGTACATTTAATATTGTTCCTAAAAATTCCAATGTGAAAGAAAAAAAGAGCTAGATAAAGTTTAGTTATCTATATTAAGATTGAATATTTCATAAAATATGGCTAGTTGTAGTGTTAATGTTTGATTTGCAATATGTAAATACAAATATTTGAATTGTAAGATATGCCATGTGTAATCACTAATCGCTGTTTGGGTGTGTTGTTATGAAAAAACCCATTAATATATGAGTTTGATTTATGATTAAACTTGTTGAAGTACCAGGCGTTAACCGGGAGAGAATGTTTTAGTTTAATAAATGTGCACGGAATGTTACTTTAAATTTTTAAGCTCCAGTTTTGAGGTGCACCTTTTCGTGTACAGGGGATACTAATTTTTAAAATTTCAGGCCTTTGTATTCGGTGAATATCGTGCATTGCTCCTCATGACATACTGACAAACTCTTCAATCTATTAATAATTTTATTATATAATGGAAGCAAGTAAATAATATACTATTTGAAATAACTAAGATGAAAATACGCTAAAAGTATTTTTCAAGTGAAATAGAACAAGTGTTAAAAATATTTATATATAAAATTGGACCCTAACATAAAAATAAAAACACATGCAAAATCATAAGTGATGACATTAGTGTATGTAGTGAAACTGATAGGGGTTAAGTCCCCAACTTTACACGAAGGATATGTCTACACTAACTAAATTATTTCATTTTATCTCTCCCTCTGCTATAGTTTATGTATGAAAAATACACAACAGTGTATGTATGGCAACCACACATTTTGGAATAAGAGCAGCATTAAAATCTAATTATATATTTTTTATATATATATATATATATATATATATATATAACTCAACTCACTCAACAGATTGTAAATAACACAACCACGGATATAATAAATGGTTTATTACATTTTTAGGGTTGGTTATTCTTACTAGGAGACATCGTCAGGCATTGTAATAACAGCCAAACTCACGATAAGTGGTTGGTTACGAGTTCACCTCTACCGCGTATTACGGTGCAAGTCCCATTTTTTTTAATACGTTTTAAACTACTTCTACATGTGAATAAGAGGAAGAGTTAACGGACTGTTTGAAGCATCTGAGAGAAGGTTTGAGAGGGAAGAGGGAGAGTATAAACTAGTGGACTAGACCAGTCAGCAGAAATAAAACAAGAGTCTGGTAGTTCCTACTGATGGGGTGAAAGGATTGGGGGACTGTAAGAAAAAGGTTGGTTTGAGGAGAAGAGGGGTATTTTCCATTTGGTTGACATTTGGAATTGATTCGATCAGAAGAATGCTCATTTATATGTGAACAATATGCAAACCGGTGACATGGCGGTCTAGGGGTAAGGTGTCAGACTTCTGTGCTGGCGGCCGGGGTTCAACCCTCGGTCCCGGCACAGATGTATCTATTTACCAAACCCTTCCTTCACCTCTGACAAGACATCTTGTGAATTTGGAGAATGCCAGGTCTCCACCGTGGTTCGGATTCCACGTTAAACTGTAGGTCCTTCATTTCATCTCACAATCACCCTACCACTACACATTACCGTAAGTGCGTATAACCCGAACGGTTAGTAAGACGCGGTGCTAGTAATAATAATAATAATAATAATAATAATATGTAAACCTCTTTGTTTTCATAAAAGCGTAGAAAAGTTGCTCCCAAGTAAAAAATCAAACAACCTAATTATTATTATTATTATTATTATTAGCACCGCGTCTTACTACCTGTTCGGGTTATACGCACTTACGCTAATGTGTAATGGTAGGGTGATTGTGAGATGAAATGAAGGACCTACAGTTTAACGTGGAATCCGAACCACGGTGGAGGCCTGGCATTCCCCACATTCACAAGATGTCTTGTCAGAGGTGAAGGAAGGGTTTGGTAATCAGATAAATCTGTGCCGGGACCGAGGATTGAACCCCGGCCGCCAGCACAGAAGGCTGACACCTTACCCCTAGACCGCCAGGTCACCGACAACCTAATTAGTAAATATAGTTTATGCGTAACATTACACACGAAACATTCGTCTTCATAGGGTGAACCTTATCTGAAACTTTGCAAATGTTACTAGATCTACTTTCACGTACTCATACATCAGGTAATGTGATCTTCAAGTCCGTTTAGTAAAATGCCTCCATCTCCCTCTGTCATTCCATCGTTCTTCCTCCTGCACTATATACCACTCCCTTCCTCTCACTTGCACATTTGCTGCTATCTGTTACTCCCATCTCTTTCTTGGTCTACTTTTCGGTCTCTTCCCGACATACTTCATATTCAATCATCTTCTTGGAATCCTCTCCCCTTTCATCCTAATTACGTGTCCATATCTTCTCATCCTTGCTGCCTCAACTATATAATGTACACAAGTGAGAAAAACCATTTAGGAAAAAACTACCTGATAATATTCGATCCAAGCTTCCCTTTGCTGTTAAACAAATGTCAGGTGGGACTGACGCTTTTGTTCTCATGTCCACCGGTTCTGGTTTTAAAATTTCACCAGTTCAAATAAATTCAATTTAAGACGAAATATCGTTGGGTTTTTGTCTTCAAACATTTCACTCTACTTTTACCATTTCCTATTCATTGTTTCTTCTTTACCTCACGAATCCATGCCCCTCTCGATATTACCTAATTTGCCTGTTATAAGTTTGGATTTTGTTTTTATCTCGCTCGTGATCATTTTTGCATCAATACATTTCTAAGCTCATAATCGTTTGACGAAATATTTCTAGAAAAATAGGCTACAAGTTACATTTATTATCCGCTAACTATCCGTTTTTTACACGAGATGGGTTTTAAATTACGACAATGCATTAGTCCCATCGTCATCCAATGAATTTATTATTATTATTGGTTTAGACCCGACTTTCCACTGTCAAGATTTCCACAGTTTAGGGGCTAGAGCTATGAACTGTATAAAAAGTAGCCACCATTTTCTTTCTATATGGTATAATGCCTAAACTATATCTAGGTACCCTTCAAATTTGGTTCAGTTAAAATCCGATAAGCAGAAGCTGTGAAAAAGGCCAAAACGTGTTTTGTAACCGCCATCCTGAAACAAAATGAAGAACGTTTATTTGAATTATCCTGTATGTTAACCAGATGTCAGTGCTATGCCAATGTGAAATTTAAGCCCAATTTGCTTAGAGAATTTTGCTTGAAAGATTAACAAACAAACAGTAGCCCAATTTTATCTGTTATTATTTGGATTATTTGAACTACAATGAACTAGCTTTGTCATTTTAATGCTAATCTACTTTTTAATTAATGTTGGTATGTGAGTGTGTAATCTAGTTTTAACTGCGTAGTATAAATATTTTACAAATACTACCATATTTTACTGAATAAAATCAATACTTATATTTATTAAATTAACGCTTCAAGGTTCAATAACTTTTTTTTTATGAATATAATCCCCTTTTTAGACATGCAACAGTTTTAATTAAACAAAGCAAATAGCGAGGGCATGTCATATTCAGAAGCTACAACTTTTTCCATCACATAATACCACGCCATTCTTCTACCTCCGGGCGTCGTGGAGGGCAAAGGAAGGGGGGGAAAGAAGAAAGCAATAGTACGGTAGGCACGTCGTATCCCTCCCTCCTTTACAGGGACTACATTATTCAACGGATGAGTACAAAGGAAAAGGAAAATACTTTGAACATTGGTTCATACGCTGCTGTCCTCAACCGTTAAAAGGGAAAGGGAGAGTGGGGGGGTGTAGGAGTGTTTGGATTGCGAAAGAGAGATACATAAATACAACGAGAAGAAAAGAAATTAAGGGAAGGAAAGCTAAAAGAGGTTGTTGGCATTCTGAAATCTTTCTGAAGTGATGCGAAACGAAAGAAGCTTCCATTTGTAGCTTAGTAAACGAACTAGTGTTTGCTACGGTTATGTTTTTTTTTCTATAATCTTTATTTGGGGTATTTAAGGTGAATATTTCTGAACTGACTGATTATATAAAAATATTGCTTATAAATTAATTTAATTATAGAGCAGAAAAAAAACCCATTCAGACCTCTCCGTTCACTGTGAAAGGTAAAACTTAGATTTTTTTTGTTACACCAGGAATTGAACCCGAGACCCCTAAATCATTAGGAAAACACACTACCAACTAAGATAAGGTGTCAAACTACTGTTACGCTAAAGAAAACTAAAATTTAACTAAATATAAATATATATTATTACTTGTAACTATTGGGAAATATGCTACAGTTAGATATTAAAGCCAAAAATAATAGTTATAAACTAAAGCACTATTAATAAAATTGTATTTAGTGGATTTAAATGTGTTCTTCATAAACACAGGGCTGTATCAAACACCCAAATACAAATAAACTAAATATAAGATAATAACACCCAGCAATCCAAGAAGGCATAATTAACTATCTTGCGAGAATGTAGAGTATATCGCTAGACTAATAGTACATGCCAACAAAGCCTTGGTTTTTAATCAAGGTTAAACATACGCTCTAACCACTCGGCTTCAGTTACTAGCTATAAAACATTGTATGTGTTACGTATACCTTTATTTAAAACTTTGCTGTTGAAAATACTTTTGTATCATTTAAAACTTTTGTGTTCAAAAATGTTTATATCGTATCATATATTTGTATCATTTAAAAGCGTTGTGTTTGAAACACGTTTGTATCAGTTTGAACAAGAACTAAAATTATATTGAAGATAGATAAATGTTTGATCATATCGAACCAGATCCAGAAGAAAACTTGTTTATTTGAGATAATTAGAAAACCCCATGAAACGCTGAGGAAGCAAAGCTGTAGCCAAGCGTGTAAAGAGGTTTGCCTAAGTTATACTTCATAGGAACCCTCATCTACACGACCTAACGGGAATATACTCTTACTTTAGATTCGTTTTTAATTCTTTTATGATATATTTACCAAAGTCCATTCGCTACTAGAGGGGTGGTCACTAAACGCTAGCAAAATTTACCAGATCTACTCTGATGTATCCATCCGCCAAACCATATAATCTGTAAAACCATGTGTTAAGCTGCTATCACCTTTGGCGGTCAAAACTTTAACAACAAACGTTTTCTATTTTTTAGGCGTTTTAAAATACGAACTTATGTTGGATGTTTGGTTCTTTTTTGTGTAGTGATGTCTGTGGCTCAATTAAACATACTTTGCAAACGAGAGATTTTAAAATGCTGCTTACTCTTCATAAACCAATATGGCGAACTGGACGTAAATGAGGCCCGTTAATAAATCCATCTAAGCAGTTTTTAGTTGTGCTTATGCGCAATGTTAACAACATATAAACGTTTGATTATGAAACCAATATTTTAAATTGTTATTTCTCTAAACTGATACCTGCCTCGGTGGCGTAGTTGGCTAACGCGCTTGTCGTGTTGAGCTCGACTGCTGAGGACGGGGAGATCAAGGTTCGAATCTCGGTCGGGTGAACTAGGGGTGGTTTTTCCTAAATGGTTTTCCACTCTCCCTCCACGCAAATGCGGGTTCACTTCCTCTAATTCAACCTTCCCAATTCCTAATCCAATAGAGTAATTAGTACTTAAAGCGTATAACCCGAACGGGTAGTAAGACGTGGTGCTAAATAATATTATTCTAAACTGATCAATCTTATTTATTTATTTTGATGGTAATTTATAAGAAGATACAAGTCTAAATATGGTAATTTGTTATGTACTATTTCATGTGTTTACAATATGTCTTGTTGCCAAAACATCAAAACAAAAAAACATTATAAATTAATGTGTGTTGTTATTAAAATATTTTTTTTTAAAAAGCCAATCATACAGTAATCCTTGGTGAAGTACTAATAAAAGCGCTTACTAACACTTTTGATTGATATTGGATAATGATTGTAAAACAAATCTTCTGCTAGCCGTCACTTACCACCGCTTGTATTGTGAATAAACTAGATATTTAGTATAACATTCACAGGGTTTCACTCCTGAAACAGTGTCGTAATGGCTCCTCTACAATCCAATTATAATAGGAAATACCTTTTATAATTTAGAAAATATTTCTGTAAATATTGATAAAATTTACTGTATTTAAAATGGTATTTTATAAGTATCTCTTCGCAACCTATTTGCAAAGCCTTTATATTTTTCTCTGTGAATGTGAGGAATGCCAGGTCTCCACCGTGGTTCGGATTCCACGTTAAACTGTAGGTCCTCCATTTCATCTCACAATCACCCACAATCACCCTACCATTGCACATTAGTGTAAGTGCGTATAACCCGAACGGGTAGTAAGACGCGGTGCTAATAATAATAATAATATATTTTTCTCCAGTCTTAATATCCACCCTGACATATGCATTTAACCACGCTAATATAGTCGGGATGAAGGTATATTTCAGAAGAAATTCACCCACATAGAGTGAGAAACGGTTTATTATAAAACAATCTAAATCTATCCATACGGAATTCTAACCTCAACCTTACAGTAACCGGCAAACCAGACTTGATGAGATTGTCATTTACCCCAATTTTCAACCACTGTGGACTGACAAGACTATTAAAGTTTAAACTATCTTTATGAATGTTGCGTGGGAACAAGAAAACATGTTCTAAGGCGCCTTAAGTGGTAATTAAAATGGGAGATCCCCCGGGGCACCATGCCACCAATACTGTCTTTAAAATAGAATTAATGTTTTTTTTTTAATTCCATAGGTTATTTTGACATATGATATTGTATCAATTTCCTTTAACGCTTATTACGAATCTTGTCACTGTATGACTTATTTTTTTAAGCACCGCATCTTACTATCCATTCGGGATATACGCCTATGTATTAATTACACTAATGGGTTAGGAATTAGGAAGGCTTCATTCAGAGGAAGTGTACCCGCATTTGTGTGGAAGGAAAGTATAAAACAATTTTTGAAAAAACCTTCTCAATAAAGCCACCCCCCTCCCCAGATTTGTACCTCAATCTTCTTGTCATCAGCAGTCTAGTCTACTGCGAGAGTAGTGCATTAGACCATGCGGCCACCGAAGCAGTTGTTAAATAGTTAACTAACGTAGAAGTCTCATTGTTACAATTTCTCTCATGATCTTTTAAGAATGAACTTTTGACCTTCCCCCATTTTTCCCTACTGCTGACGTCGTTTAGCTGCACCCTCATAAAGAAACGATACCTGGACGACGTCTGACGGCGACATTTCAAACTACTAAACTGCATTCCAGGGGAACAACATAAAAAGTTATAGGTTTCGATGAGACTCGAGTGTGCTCTGTGGACAGTTTTTATTCCCGCCGTATTTCTATTGATGCCACTGCACATTCTACTTTAGTACTCCTTCTTCCATCTCCCCCTTATCAGGACGCCTGGATCTGCAGCGTTGGCTCCGGCGTCGCGGCGGTGTTAAAACCAGGATGTGTTGAGCCCTGTGAACAGGACCGCGTCAAAAATATTTCACAATAGGATGGATTGTCTTATGACCATGAAATGAAATCATTATAATAGAAAAAAAACTCACGAATGTCCAAACCCCTTGTTTTTTTCTTG
This sequence comes from Timema shepardi, assembly GCA_902151425.1. Taxonomy (NCBI): domain Eukaryota; kingdom Metazoa; phylum Arthropoda; class Insecta; order Phasmatodea; family Timematidae; genus Timema; species Timema shepardi. Next base: position 151,171 of record CABFVX010000018.1, read on the forward strand.
ATTATTGATTGTCATCGACAAGTTGATGATATTTGAATTTTCGTAAAGACTTAAAGAAAATATTTATAGAAATATCACTAGGATATTTGAGATTTCAAACTTAGTTTCGAGCCATTATATGAGACAAGATGGACATGATTATTTGATGTAAGTTTAAGAAAATCAGAAGATTAGAAGTTTCACGCATGTTTTAACGCGATATAACGTCACATTACTAAGGTTCAACAGTTTGGTGTATTAATTTGAAAATCAAGTATACCCATTGTATACGGATTAACAGTCCTAGAACCCACTTCGGTGGTCACATGGTCTAAAGTGCAACTCTTACAGTACACTAGACTGCCGATGACGAGAAGATTGAGACTCAATTCTCGGTCGGACGTAATGAGGGTGGTTTTTCATAAATGGTTTTCCAATCTCTCTTCACACAAATTAGGGTACACGTCCTGTAAATATAGCCTCTATAATCGCTAAAAGCAATAGTGTAATTAGTACATAAAGTTATAGCCCGAACGGGTAGTAAGACGCAGTGCACAAAAAACACTCTTTAATTGGAAGATAAAATAGTATAAATATAATGCCCGTTAAAATTATAGCAATACTACTTGCTAATATAACATGTTAGCTGTGGCTTACAAAGCGAAAGGACTTATTCATAGTAGTTTTATAACAAAGTATATATAGTAAAAGTAATCCGTAAAATATATTAAAACGAAATTTATATACGAGAACTCAGAATTGGTTTTTTCCCCCGAGGATCCTCACAGAACTTTGCCTTAGATAATGTGACCCCCGGTTGGGGGTGAAAAACTAGTAATAAAATATTCATATTTACAGGTAGCTTGCAACCAGTTTCCAAATAAAGTACCATTAATCAGCTCAAATTGACCTTAATTCCTTGGTCGAAGTCCTTGGTTGGATCCCTCAACATATTTATTTTATTTAATAAGACGTTTCGTTTGATGATTTTTCGGTATTTTCAAAATCTCCTAAAGGAAAAATTGAACAAATGAAAAGAAAATAATAGTTAATAAAACAAAACATTTAAAAAAATTAAGTTTAGTTATTTGTAATAGTTTTTTACTTGAAGATACTTGATTAAACTTGGGATAGGTACCCGGTAATAACATAGCTGTGTTGACTTTTAATTATACAATAAAAATAAAATATTAATTATCACAAAAATTTACATCCGTTTTCTTATATTGGTCCAATGCTTATAATGGTAGACATTAATTTGTTTGTTATTAGTGATATAATCAAAGTATTCTCTTTGTGCATATTTATGTTATATTAATTCCATATTATTATTATTAAAAATTTAAATTAGTAAATAATAATTACTCATGTGTATTATAACCTCTTGCATTAAATCATAATGCTATTTCCTTTATAAGAGTAGTTTTCCAAAGACCTTAGGGCCAAAGAAACGGTAAAAGAAAAGATCGGAAACCAATGGACTCATAAAAACAGAGAGGGAAAAATTGAAACGCAGGGCATATACTCGAAGTTATAATATATTTAAGACAATGGGAACTCGTAAAAAGTGTTTACGACCTTGATTATACAAAGATTCTCATTTCATTTCTTTCTTAAGGATTTTTTATGAATAATAACTTTTTTTAAATAAAATGTATTTGGTGACCTACAACAAAAACAAATATATTTTTAATTGAAGAAGTCAAGATCAACAGCTGTTCATGTAATTTTAACACTGCTCCAAAACTATTCATTAATTATTATTCATGCTAATTATTCATGATTTACCTTCATAAAAATATAAAATAGTTATTTTTTTTAAGCTCATATGTAGATCATCAAAAAATATTTTGATAATAAAACATACACTTTACATATAATTTTTCGAAGTATTCATTTCCACTTTGGTGGCAGCATGGTATAAGGCGTCACTCTCGCAATAGACTAGACTGACGATGACGGGGAGTTTAGATTTTTTTTTTCAAAACCTCTGAAATTACACTGGGCTTTGTTACAAAACCTGTGCCAAATAAGAAATTTGAATTAAGGAATTTTTTGTATGATTATGAATACTATAATTTAAAATTTGTTTTTAATTATAATAAAGTAGTTTATGGATTTTTTTTGACGTTTTATATTTAGTTTTCTTGGTCTTAAAGCCATGTCAGTAATGTCATCGAGTTATTCCTAATGGACATGGTTTGAACAAAATTATCAATACCCCAAGAGAGTTTGTAAAGTCACAGTTCAGTAAGATCAACTCCTTGTTTGTTGAATGTTTCTTATTAAGTTAATTCACCTCATTATATTTTGGAAGAAAACTTTATATTTTAGTAAGAGTCTTTTCTAACAAGAGATAGAAATGGTACTATATAATCGCACATATTTTCTCATATACCCTAATTTATAATTTTAGTTAAAATTTAAAAAAAATGTATCTTTATACCTACCATCCCTTCATAAATTTTGCTCAGGAAAACAAAATATTTTTATTGTAAGAAACACTTTTTTGTATATTTTTCAGAAAAGCTTAGATAAATTTGTATTGTTCATGTAATACTTTCCACAGATACTCATTTTAAACATTATTATTATTATTATTATTATTATTATTATTATTATTAGAACCGCGTCTTACTACCCGTTCGGGTTATACGCACTTACGCTAATACTCTGAAATTACACTGGGCTTTGTTACAAAACCTGTGCCAAATAAGAAATTTGAATTAAGGAATTTTTTGTATGATTATGAATACTATAATTTAAAATTTGTTTTTAATTATAATAAAGTAGTTTATGGATTTTTTTTGACGTTTTATATTTAGTTTTCTTGGTCTTAAAGCCATGTCAGTAATGTCATCGAGTTATTCCTAATGGACATGGTTTGAACAAAATTATCAATACCCCAAGAGAGTTTGTAAAGTCACAGTTCAGTAAGATCAACTCCTTGTTTGTTGAATGTTTCTTATTAAGTTAATTCACCTCATTATATTTTGGAAGAAAACTTTATATTTTAGTAAGAGTCTTTTCTAACAAGAGATAGAAATGGTACTATATAATCGCACATATTTTCTCATATACCCTAATTTATAATTTTAGTTAAAATTTAAAAAAAATGTATCTTTATACCTACCATCCCTTCATAAATTTTGCTCAGGAAAACAAAATATTTTTATTGTAAGAAACACTTTTTTGTATATTTTTCAGAAAAGCTTAGATAAATTTGTATTGTTCATGTAATACTTTCCACAGATACTCATTTTAAACATTATTATTATTATTATTATTATTATTATTATTATTATTAGAACCGCGTCTTACTACCCGTTCGGGTTATACGCACTTACGCTAATGTGTAATGGTAGGGTGATAGTGGGACGAAATGGAGGACCTACAGTTTAACGTGGGATCCGAACCAAGGTGGTGGCCTGGAATTCCCCACGTTCACAAGTTTAAACATTGTTGTTCAAAGCCATTTTCGTGAAATTTTGAAATTCAAAAATCAGTAATTTGTAATATAACTTTAACTAAGAGCTAAAATTAAACTTTTAAAAAAGGGTAAGACTATATAGCATCTAAATGCCAAATTTAAACAAAATTCATAAAACAATTTCAGCTGTAGCTCCATATACTGACATAAAAACATACACAAATGGAAACAAAGTTGTATAGAACATGATTTTCGGGGTTGGGGAGGGGAGGGTGATCCTGATCCAAAAAAAATCAAGATTCATCATTATCACGAGTTCAAAAATATCTAAAATTACAATATTTCATCATTATATGAGAATGTAACAGACAAACTTGTCAGCATGTTCTGTTGTTGATATTTTAAATTGTTGCTGTATTTTATAATCGATAATAATTCTGCCTACGTTGTTAAAAGGTTTTAATCCTAAATAAACATGGTATGAAAACTTTTTTTAAAAAAATTCTATGAATTATTTACAAACGTAACCTCTAAATTTTCATTTTACTTTTATATTATTTAGATTTGCGTGCATATTTTACTTTTCTTTTAGCGTGTGCTTGTTTTGAACGTTTTAGTGCCTATTTTATTTTTTATTTTAAGTATTTAAAACGCTTGTACATCATAAGTTAGATTACTGTTTTGGTTTAAATATAATTTAATCATTAAATAAATAAAAAATTGCTCTACGTAATATTCAGGGAATTGGATCGCTTAAGGTAGGAGTGTAAGGGACGCGAGAAAGGATAAGTTTTTTTAGCCAAAAATAAATCAAATATTTCTTAAGTTGGAACAGAGATTTTATTCATATGGTTATTTCAATATTTGTTGAATATCTGTCATGAGCATAATGATATTTGATGTAAAACTTTTTAAACACGGATAATAAGTTGTCAATAAATTCCAGGACACATTTGACATATATTCAAGAATTGTTGAAGCCCTTGCGTGAAGAAAATTTAACTATATATATGTTTCTATTGGAGCAGTGTTTTCGAAGTAGTATGGATGCAGACGCAATGTATAGACGCTGGACGCGCACTCTGGTCGCCAGTCGCAGTCGCCTTGAAGGAACTGGCCACATAACAAACCATGGAAACCAGTCCGGTCGCAGACGCACCGAGGGAATCATACCTTAAGCTTCCGTTATTCCCGTACTCACAGATTTCTGCTAATAATCAAAGGGAGCGGAGTCACAATCCCAGGGGGTGCTAATAAAACCAAAGAGAGCGGAGTCACAATCCCAGGGGGTGCTAATAAAACCAAAGGGAGAGGAGTCACAATCCCAGGGGGTGCTAATAAAACCAAAGGAAGCGGAGGCACAATCTCAGGAGGTGCTAATAAAACCAAAGGTATCGGAGTCACAATCTCAAGGGGTGCTAATAAAACCAAAGGGAGAGGAGTCACAATCCCAAGGGGTGCTAATAAAACCAAAGGGAGAGGAGTCACAATCCCAGGGGGTGCTAATAAAACCAAAGGGAGCGGAGGCACAATCTCAGGGGGTGCTAATAAAACCAAAGGTATCGGAGTCACAATCCCAGGGGTTACTAATAAAACCAAAGAGAGCGGAGTCACAATCCCAGGAGGTGCTAATAAAACCAAAGGGAGCGGAGGCACAATCTCAGGGGGTGCTAATAAAACCAAATGGAGCTGAGTCACAATCCCAGCGGGTGCTAATAAAACCAAAGGGAGCGGAGTCACAATCTCAGGGGGTGCTAATAAAACCAAATGGAGCTGAGTCACAATCCCAGGGGGTGCTAATAAAACCAAAGGGAGCGGAGTCACAATCCCAGGGGGTGCTAATAAAACCAAAGAGAGCGGAGTCACAATCCCAGGGGGTGCTAATAAAACCAACAAAGGGAGCGGAGTCACAATCCCAGGAGGTGCTAATAAAACCAAAGGGAGCGGAGTCACAATCCCAGGGGATGCTAATAAAACCAAAGGGAGCGGAGTCACAATCCCAGGGGGTGCTAATAAAACCAAAGGGATTGGAGTCACAATCCCAGGGGTTACTAATAAAACCAAAGAGAGCGGAGTCACAATCCCTGGGGGTACTAATAGAACCAAAGGGAGTGGAGTCACAATCCCAGGGGTTGCTAATAAAACCAAAGGTAGGGGAGTCACAATCCCACACGTTGTTAATAAAACCAAATGGAGTGGAGTCACAATCCTAGGGGTTGCTAATAAAACCAAAGGGAGCGGAGTCACAATCCCAGGGGGTGCTAATAAAACCAAAGGGAGCGGAGTCACAATCCCACACGTTGCTAATAAAACCAAATGGAGTGGAGTCACAATCCCTGGGGATGCTAATAAAACCAAAGGGAGCGGAGTCACAATCCCAGGGGGTGCTAATAAAATCAAAGGGAGCGGAGTCACAATCCCAGGGGTTGCTAATAAAATCAAAGGGAGCGGAGTCACAATCCCAGGGGTTGCTAATAGATATGTACTAATTGGAAACGTATCTGTTTTGTTATGCAGATATCAACATTCAACGCAATAACTAAATATTATACTGTTTGTATTTTGTGTACTTCATGTGGGGCACCTACTATGAATACTGTTATTATTAGTTTATTACCAAGCCCTCTGTACCAGCCTTGGGGTAGTGTCTCATTGACAGCTCCTAAAATTACAGGTTTGCTCTTAAGTTTTATCTCCCTCCATGCTGGTGTTTTTTTTTTCTTCTCTAAATTCAACCGTCTTCATATATCCCACCCATTAGTGCATAGCCTGTGAGAACGAGCAAGATGCGGTAAAAACCAAACAACTAAACAAATCAGCAAACAAGTACTTTTAAAACAAGATAATCCATTCAATTAAGTGAAAAATGCCAACCTGGACAATAGCATCAAAACCTGGATCTTTAGATTTACATTGGTGACCTGGCAGGTAAGGTGTCAGAATTCTATGCTGGCGGCCGGGGTTCAATCCTTGGTCCCGGCATAGATTTATCTGATTACCAAACCCTTCCTTCCCCTCTGACAAGACATCTTTTGAATGTGGGGAATCCCAGGCCTCCACCGTGGTTTGGATCCCATGTTAAACTGTAGGTCCTCCATTTCATCTCACAATCACCCTACCATTACACATTAGCGATAAGTGCGTATAACCCGAACGGGTAGTAAGACGCGGTAATAATAATAATAATAACTAATTTAGATTTACGCGTTATTGCTCAACCACTGAACTATCCTGGATATATCATATCCAGGGCCATCTTCTAGTTTTTGGTGGTGTGTGGATAAACGTATATTATTAAAAGATAAGGAAGAAGAATACAAATCAAGTATAAAAACAAAATTATAATATAAATATTATTATTATTAGCACCGCGTCTTACTACCCATTCGGGTTATACGCACTTACGCTAATGTGTAATGGTAGGGTGATTGTGAAGATGAAATGGAGGACCTACAGTTTAACGTGGGAACCGAACCACGTTGGAGGCCTGACATTCCCCACATTCACAAGTTGTGATTAATACACGTCTTGTCAAAAGTGAAGGAAGGGTTTGGTAGTCAGATAAATCTGTGCCGGAACCGGGGATCGAACACCGGACCCCCAGCACAGAAGTCTGATGCATTACCCCTAGACCACCAGGTCGCCGATAAATATTATTAACCTACTATCATTAAATTGTTGTGTATGTTCAAATTTCTTCCGACATTTGTTTTGTACACCATACCATTTAAGAAATAATTGAGTTGCTATTAGTTTTAACCAAAGATAAATGTTTTATTTACCGATATACAGTAATACACAAATTAGAGCTTTCATAATGATGTAAACAAAGAAGGATTGTTCAAATGAGTCACAGCAAAAAAGCTGGAAATCCCTTAAAGAAATTTGGATTTTCTTTGCAAGCTCCTAATTTTGAAGACAGTCTATAAAATGAGTGGTCATTTGTCAAAAATGGTATACCAGTTTTATCGTAGTTTCAACTATCATAAATGTGTTCAATTTATATATAAGATTATATGTAGCTAAATTAGTTATATATATATAGCGAAGGGTCAAGGGTTTGATTCCCGGCACGACTTAAAAAATGTATGATTTGTGAAATGTGGGTTTTACTTCTTTCAAACTGATAAATTAATGGTTAGGTATTGGATTCCGTGTCTGTTATTGATTTAAGTTAGTTTATAAGTCGTGTGCTGATATCATCAGTCATGTTAAGTATTATTATTATTATTATTATTATTATTATTATTATTATTAGCACCGCGTCTTACTACTCGTTCGGGTTATACGCACTTACGCTAATGTGTAATGGTAGGATGATTGTGAGATGAAATGGAGGACCTACAGTTTAACGTAGAATCCGAACCACGGTGGAGGCCTGGCATTCCCCACATTCACAAGATGTCTTGTCAGAGGTGAAGGAAGGGTTTGGTAATCAGATAAATCTGTACCGGGACCAGGGATTGAACCCCGGACCCCCAGCACAGAAGTCCGACACCATACCCCTAGACCACCAGGTCACATACCATGTTAAGTAGATAAAATTAAAAAAAGCTAGTTATATAATAAAGCATATCTCACGTATTAATTAAATGTGTTTGTTCATATATACAAACAGGCGACAAACACTAGCAAATGTGTGAGCGGGTTACATAATGAGAGTTCGAGCTGACTCATTGCCCAAATAAAAGGGGTATTTTAACCACGTGTGTGACCTCATTAAGGCATTCTACAAAGCCCGAAGAGTCTTACCCTTATGTTGAATTGCCTCATTAGAGCTTAGTTAGTAATAAAATATATACAAGAATATTTAGTTTCTAGTTTACATATAGGTGAAATGTATTAACGAGAAATCTATCTGGTACCAAAGAAAGAGTAAGCCAAAACTTTGTTTGAAAAAAAAGGAGACACATAAAAAAAAGTTACAGCCCATTTTATTGTCCGTCCGGACTACACGCATTTTAATAAAAGCTAAATTTTGTATAAATGAGAAAGGTAAAATTTATAGAAAATGTACCCATCGTTTAATGACGAGTGAGTGTGGAAAATAATGTCCCTACACCCAGATGGGATTTGAACTCCAACCTCTCCATGACCGGCTAAGCAAGACTAGATGAATCTGACATTCAGTTCGAATTCCCACCTATAATAGAATCATGGTAGTAAGAACACTTTCTGGCAGATATAAACGTTACTAAAACATTTTAATGTATCAATACAGCAGGTAGTATAAACTACAACCATCCAAGTTTATAGATAGTATCATACTTATATAGTATTATATTAATAATATGGCCATAGGGTCTAAGGCGTTACTATCGTGTTGGACTAGGCTGCCGATGGCGGGGAGATTGAGGTTCGAATCCTGGTCTGGTATAAAGAGGGTGGTTTTTTGTTTTACACTCTCACTCACTAAGAATTTGGATACGCTTCCTCTAAATTCAACCTCACTTAGCCCTAAATCATTAGTGCATTGAGTACATATTCGTATAACCTGAACAGGTAGTAAGACGTGGTGTTTAAAATAAATAAATAAATAATAATAATAATAAAGTAAGATTTTAGTAATGTTGATCACCAAAATTTGTGTCAGTATTTTCTAAAGTGATCTTCCTCCTATTATTATGTGGGTCAGTAAAAAATTAATACCCATAATTTTAAGAAACGTATTATATTCCACACATACACACACACACATATATATATACCACCTCTTACTACCTGTTCAGGTTGTGCGCATATATGATAATTGCTCTAATGGGGTAAGGTTGAGGAAGGAATCTTTTAGAGGTAACTTAATCTAGCCGCATTTGCGTGGAAGGAAAGTAAGAAACCGTTTAGAAAAACTATCCTTAGTATGTCATACGGAGATCCTAAACCTAATCTCTCCATCCTCATCGGACGAGTCTAATATTAGAGTGACTTCTTGTTTAGACTATTCGGCCACTAAAGAGGGTTGGGTACCATATATATGAACTGTATCGCTTTATTTTAGCGTATTCTTCACCTTAATACCCAACCAGGCCATCCGCATCTTCGCAATAATTTGCGTGGAGGGAGAATGTTAGAACATCTAGGTACAATATCATAATAGCACACGCTGCCGTAAAAACACAACCTCTTTATCATCATCGGGTGACCTGGTGGTCTAGGGGTAAGGTGTCAGACTTCTATGCTGGCGTCCGGGGTTCAATCCTCGGTCCCGGCAAATATTTATCTGATTACCAAACCCTTCCTTCACCTCTGACAAGACATCTTGTGAATGTGAGGAATGCCAGGTCTCCACCGTGGTTCGGATTCCACGTTAAATTGTAGGTCCTCCATTTCATCTCACAGTCACCCTACCATTGTACATTAGCGTAAGTGCGTATAACCCGAACGGGTAGTAAGACGCGGTGCTAATAATAATAATTTATCACCATCGATACAAACTAGACGAGATTAATGCCTTTTCCAGCTAGCCCTCTAATAAAGATGTAATATATTTTAAAGAGTTAACTGCACACAATGGAAAATGTCACCAAGGAAACTATTAGTACAAAAACCCTAAGTACAAATTTGCCAAAATTTAACAAAACTATAGTATTATAGACCTCCCTTCAACATTAATCGTGACTAATAAAATTAATGCTAGTGTCAAACGCTTATAATCAATTTTATGAAACGTGCCTACATCAAATTATACTAGAATTCCCCAAGCCTCTGCTTTCCAATTTCAGAAAAAGGGGTGGGAAAATTTAAAAAAAAAGAAGAAAATGTCATACAAATAATGAAGTAAAGCGCAGGCTACGGTATAGAGTTGACGGGTATTTTCAGCAGTATACAAATATGCTACAATTTTACTTCGTGCTCCAACGCAAACGTGTCAAATTTACCATGTAAATAACCAAGTAAAGGGGGGGGAGAAAACCTATTTACCGGCAGTCACTTGCCAATTCCCATTTCCCGTTAAATGAGGCAACGCTGTTGTTTCTTTCTCCTACCCCGCCCACGCATTCCCCAACTCATTCTCCCTGTTCTTTGTTACCTCAACCGCTGCCCTCGATAAAACGTGATGACCTTGTTCAGGGATGAAACACTCGTTACACAGCTCCCGATGGGTGGGTTTCAGGGGTAGGACTTCAACTTTCTGACTCGCCCGTATCGCGCACTCTTTGTCTAGTGGAACAACGAGTTGCATTCTGGGAGAAATTTGCTTGAGCAACCATTGTGAATAATACAAATCAAACAAAAGGGGAGAGAGAAAAAAATTACTTTAGCGCTATTTACATAGAATTATAAAATAGCATCACCAATCTTTATTTTGTTTATCTTTCCACGTCACATGGTCTAAAGATGGGCGTAAACAATTGAGAATCTTATAAGACCGTAAAATGATCCTATATTGTCCCCGTTTTGATACAAAAACAATACAGAAATTATATAAAACGATGCAATATGGACCAGTATACACCAACCTTTTAAAGCGGAATGAAGGGAGACACAAGAAAAGATAAGTGTTTATGCAGTTTTAATAACAGGCACATTTTTTCGTCAAAATAAATCTAATATTGTTCCAGGGAAAAAAGAAATATTTGTCATAAGCATATTAGTATTTGATGAGAACCTTTTTGAATGATGATAAAAAGTTACCATCGAATTCTAAGACACCATTAACAGATATTCAAGAGATTGTTGTTATTAATATGAGAAGAAAATTAAACTCGATCAATAAAATTGAGTAATTTTTTTTATTTTGAAGAAACATATTTTTTGCTTTTAAAAACTTCAAAAATACTGGAGTTAGCTCTCAATTCCTACTATAACACCTACATTCATTATTCTCACTACAGAGTGGAATACCTATGATGGTGAGATCGGAGATCAAACCCCGCTCGAGTGTTCCAGAGAGGGTATTAAGGTATGAGTAAAAAAAATAAAAGATTGTTTTCTCACGATGAAATATTAAAAGTATTACTCGATAGCTCGAAGAAAGAAGTATTGTAATCATAAAAAATATTGACCCAAAGATTTTGATAAAATTTAATGTCGACGTTGTGAGGATTCTCTCTAATCTATTATTTTTACCATCTCGTAATTTAATTATATTATTTGTGATTTTGTGATTATTTTTTTAAATATATATTTGTGGGGTGTTAGTAATGGCCGCCTTGACAGTACGTTTGTTTTGGTTGCTGTTACCCGGGGATATTAACTATTTAAGGTGGTTCCCTGGTAGCTTACATCTTTGGAAAACAAAAAAATCCGAAATTTAATATTATATTAATCTTAGCATTCTTTCATTACGTACCTTATTTTTCAGTCATTTTCTATAGTTATTTCCTTTTTTTTCTGCTTATTTTCACTTATTACAAATTTATTTTATGCGATCCATCTTGATTAGTTAAGTAGTTCACGAACCAGCAACACGAGCGTGTTACTAGGAGAACATTTCTGCCACGTGAAGGTAGAGTGAGATAGAGGATTAATCTTTTTTTTTTTCTGATGAGTAATTTTTGACAAGGAGGAAGGCCAAAAATGTTTTTTGTAATTGTTTTAGGAATCAGAATTTTGTTGTTGTTAATTTTAAGATTTTTCACAATTTTGTATTAATTCATAAAAGGGCTATATTGGAAGTTAAGATATATTGAGGGAATCTTGCCGCCAATTTCGGGCAACTTTGGGGTAGTCCTCGGAAGATGCGCGGCAAAGTGGTCGAGGTGGGAGGATTCTTGCGAAAATATCGGTAGTGAGGTGAAAGCGTTGGAAGTGAATAAAGGTGCCGTGGCCGAGCTCCTGGAAATTTTTGAATTACGGAAAAAAGAACTTTCTCTTACTAGTGAATATACCATAATAAAACTCACACAGATGAGTGTGCATCAGTTTTGTTTTTTGCCAGAAGTAGAATTCTATCCAACATTGTCCTGGGTGGCTATGTATTTTTGCAACGTGAGACGCCGGTATATGATGAGCGTGTTCCACCTCTGGGGAGAACAAAGCGTGCAAGATTGTTTTATTTTAATTACATACGAGTTCCCAAATTTTCACTGCTTTCTCTTTTATTAGGCAATTTCAAGGACCCCATATATAAAGAACTAACCTCTCTAAACTATTTTCGGCCCATTAAGGATATGGGGAGTACCGGAACGTGATAGCTTTCATCTCGTCGTAGTGGGAATAAAATTATTAGCCTATTATTTTTATTTGTAATACCCTTTTAATCACTTTTTTTTTTATCCAATAACCATATTTTTAGCAAACTGTATTTTTAAGGAAAGTAGTATTGTACGTAGTGTTGTAAGTTGTCTGGTCGATCCGGTAGGTAGGGACATATTTTTTTATTCTAAATACTGGATAAGTAAACACGGTAAGTAAATATTTTTTTTTTAATTTCAACTACATTATATGTTTTTGTCTTTACTTACATATTTACCAATAACCATCATGTTTCTTGTGTTTTATTTGCAAGTGCCTGTACAATACTAGTACCCCATAAGTAGGCCTAGTATTGTTCTATAATAGTTAAAGGTATGTTCAATTTTGGGAGGGTGTTGACTGTTTTTCTTGTGCTCTACCGCTCGGCCCTAGCCGAGGTATGTATAGGTGTGTGGACAGGAAACGCTTTCCGTTCACAGGTAAGGTTGTTCTTGTTCAACCAAAGTCCTAATATATATATATATATATTGAGAGTGTTGTAGCTCGCGTAACACGACACATTTGTCAAAATTTTCATGGCTCCCTGAAACCGATAAAGTGGTTTTAGCGATGCCATTTAGTTAGAAACATCTTGTTGTACCTGACTTACAACCATGCTCTAGACTTTTTGTGGATGAAGAGAAGATTTATCAGATGCTTTGTCTAGATTTTAATACAGTGAAAAACACACTACGTCTGTACTTTAATACTGTTTTCATTATCAACATGAGATTTATACACAGAAATCAAGAATGTATCCTTGGCAAGTTTTTATGAAACTTCCAAACATTTTTTTTCTCCATCAAAATGAGCGTACTGAGGGAAATCTCGAAATGAAAGATTGACTTTTTTGGTGTTTGAGATAGCTATTACGTAATCTATGTCATTAGGAACTCGAAAGTTCACTACCGCACTTAAAAATGTAGGCCAATTGAGATAGTGTGTAATGGGATGGACTGGATAGAATTAACTCTTTTAGGTCCATTCTAATGTTATTCTCCCATCTGAGTTTGGGTCTTACCAATGGTCTCTTCCCATTGGGTTTGTCAGTCAATAATTTAAACATGGTTCTATATTCTCCCATTCACTCCTGTTCACCGTAATTGACGAGACCTTATTATCTTTAAAAATGTATTGTGATCAGTAAATGACATGTATATCCTCATTATGTGAACTCCTCCACTTCCCAGTAGCCTCATCCCTTTTTGAACCAAATATCTTCATAAGTACTTTGTTTTCGAACACCCTATTATATTATTTTTATCATGTAAGGTAAGGTACCACGTTTCACATCCATAGAAAACAACCTGTAAAATTATTATTTTGTATATTATGACTTGTAGATTCCTTGAAAGCAGGCGAAATGTCCACAACATACTGAACGAGTAATAGCATACATTTCCCAACTTTACTTTCATAATTTTCAATCTAACATCATCATTGCTAGTTACATTTGTTCCTAAATATTTAAACTAATATATCTGTCAAATGATATGTCGTTCGCAGTAATCTCTAAATTACGGTCATCAATCTGTGTTATCTGTGTAATCATATACTTAGTCTTTTCAGCGTTTACTTCAAAACCTATTTCATTACTAGCATCTAGTAAAATCTCTGTATTCCTGGAAACAGCATCCTTACCATTGCCCTACAAAGCTAAATCATCTATTTATCCTAATAGCTGCATTGTACCGTTTAATGACAACAAACTGATAGCGTACTATATGAGGTTAAATTAAAAAGTTATGAGGAAAGCATATCTCCTTGTTTCAGTCTATTGTGTATTTCGAAAGTGTCTGATAAGTGACCTCCAGCCAGCACCCTGCCACGCGTATCAGTCAAAAATATACTTCATTCACGGTAGGAATTACTCTCTGAAAGGTTTTTTTCCTAACAATATCCTACTATATAATATACGCCTGGTAATGAAAATGGCCTTTCAGAAAACAATTCCTACGCTGAACAGACTTTATCTCAAGTATTTTGGGTATCCCAAACTAAAATTTCATATGAGATTACTAGAGCAAACATTTATATTTACAATTTAATTTAATTCTTCTTTTTATGCGCCCGTCTGTGATATCCGCATACAAACGCTAAATAGATAGGGGTGAAGACCATGCGGTCCCTGAAGTGGGTGTAATGCCTGTTGACAGCACGCCTGCTTATCCCTAACGGTGTGTTGCCAATTCTAATGTCCTCGTGCTATCATTATGTGGCCGACGCGTTTGAAGGTCAGTCCGTATGCAGAATAGGGTTGGGGAGTGAGAAACAGTCGTCCCTGAGGCCGGGATAGGTGGCGTGAGGGGTGAAAACCCAACGTCTGTCTTGCCAGACCGACCTCCTGAATACCAATACACCATTTCCTTTGACGACACGTACAATCTTTCCTTCCTTGCTTTCCGGCCGAGACTTTACACCTTCATTTCCTCCGGGGTTAATAGGCTGTGTGTCTTTTCGACATCTTCCCGTACTCTATCCTACTTTCATTTCAGACAGTTTGAATTAACCTACTCTCATTGAAAGTTGGTTTAGAAATACATCGATTTTGTAATAAATTGTATGATTCTGTTGGGACAGGTTAATTTTACTTTGTTTTTGTCTATACTTTCCATTTTGGATTCTTACTCTGCTTTATATAATTATTTTTAACTAACGGAGTTTTTATTTGATGTATCTTTGTCCAACACCTTAGCTCATTCGGTTGTGTGTCTGCCTACAAAGTAAGGGGATCCAGAATCAATTCTCAGCATGACCGGAAAAATTTATATTTGGTGAAATGTCGGTTTCTCCTTTCAAAATGATGCATTAATGGTTGGGAGGATGGATGTTGTATCTGTTCTAGATTTAAGTTAATTTATAAGTCGTGTGCTGATATAATCAGTTGGTTCAAAAAGTGCACACTAAGTACTTAAAATTATAGCCTAATAAACTTATGTTTTCATTTTTGAAGTGAGTTTATAAGAACGTCTATATTGCTGTAGTCGGACGTTCTTAATCGCTCTAATTAGATAGGGGTAGGGATGGGGGAGATATAATTGAGGACAAATGTACCTCCACTTTAGTGAATGCAGAGTAAGAAACAATTTAGGAAGAATATCTCCAATACCCCAGGCTTGGATTCCAACCTCAACCTCCTTGTCATTGGCAAACCAGACCAAGTGAGATTGACGCCTTAATCAGCATGTCCACAAATACAGGTCAGTTTACGTATTGACGCATGCTTAAAATATTATTTTTTTCTCTTTGCCTTACAAAAGAACTTGAGAAAGTTAAAAAAATAATGGATAAAGTAACACAAAACTGTTTCGGTAAAATTTAAAGATTTAAAGAAAGAGTAATAAAGTGCAAAGGTGAAACCTTTTTCAAAATTTTATTTTGTGATTATTAGGTTTTTTGTAAGCCTTTTACATTGTTTTTACTTGCTTACGTTGCATAAACTTCGTTTATTAATTATTTATGCTTGCTTTCAAATCTAGAATAGCATGTATTTTTGCCCATTGTGACTAGAAGCTATTTAGTTATTTGAAGACCACCAAAATGTGTTAATTAAACACTCAAATTTAACATCCGTTCTTGCACAAAAAATTGTGATATTTTCCAGTTTGTACTATAATATAACAAAATTGATTACATTTTTAAGTTAAAGTAGGCTTGAACATCAGAGTTGAATAGTACAATCATTATTACCCATTCTAGAGGATCTGATCCATCAGTTAATTATCGGACCTTTAAGGAAAGTAATTGTAAAAGTTTAGAGGTTTTCTTTTTAAAAAAAATTAATATCGGGTAAGGCTTAAATTATATTGTCAAATTTGACAGTGTCGAAAAAAAATTATTAGTTACTAGCGAATACTAATAATATTGTCAGAACTTTAATAAAATAATGAAAATCGTTAGTGTTGAATGGGATAGATATATAATCCGAAAGAAGTTAAAATAGTTAGTGGTTTTATTCCTTCTTCTTGCTTGAAAATCTCTCATATAAATAATCCATAATTTTTATTATGTATATTATTTTAAATCATCGTTACATCCAGACCTGCCACCAGAGGTGACGAAAAATTATTACAATCTCAAGAACTCCAATAAAGGATTACACTTAAGAGTCATTAGCATCAGCGTTATCCCTCTCTTCCATTTAATGTTCGCTTCTTCTATAGGAGTCACCTTTGATGGATGGACAAAAGATTAGGAATATGTACACTTCACTTACCTTGAAAGGTATCCGTCATATCTTGACGGATTACAATATGACCCTATCTTATAAGCTATGTTATAGTGGAAACGTGTAAGGTAAGCAAGGTAAACGGAGTATACAGGGGTGATCTATTTATACTGCTCTTAATATTGACTCTAAGTTGTTTTTTTAAAATATGCCACCAGTGTTTGTGGGCTAAACATTTATTGTCTTCTACTGGCAGTTGTGTATATGTAACAGTCTTCTGAGTTTGGGGCACCATTTAAGTGCCGTTATTTAGTCCCGATTAGCTTATGTATCAATAATTATGATGAATATGTGTTTCCAATAGAAGTCTTAAACCTAGCTTAAGCCTAATTATTCAAATCATGACAGCCGTAGGAAAAATTCCCCTTCTGGATGAATACCTATGGAATCGTTGAGAATCGAACCCGAAGCCTCGAGGTTAGTAACCAGGAATGCCACTACCTCAACCACTAGCTCAAGAATCCAGCTATGCTCCATAGTTAATAGTGATAAAATAGAGCGCGTCTGGCTCTGGTCACTTTACAGTTTGCATCTGCAAGTCATGTGACCAGAAGAACATCATTCATTACAGAGATGCAATCAGTGTAGCCACTCCTGACTGCCGAGGAACGCGAATTCCTTTTTCAGAGGAGGCAAATATCCCATTACTCAAAGTGAAATTCCCTTCCCCGACATACTGTCTCTCTCTCTCTCTCTCTCAACAATTCTACCAAAGTGGTTAGGAATATCGGATGAAGAGCAGATATTCTAAGAGAAGGACAGCGAAAAGGGAAAAGCCAAATAACAACTTCATTTACTTAATGATATGACAATAATCCCCGGATAATACAACTGGGTTTGATAATTTGCATGTCTGGCTTAATTCTCTGGGGAGTGCATATGTGATATCTACCAGTGGCGTGGCGTGCAGTGTTTCCATGGTAGACAGAGTTTGTTTAATCTGTAGGCTTACTTATGATACGTTCTTCTAAACTAAGTTACCCATTTTACCGAGGTTTTACATGAGAAAGTATTCTCGTGGATACCTGGCCAATGAATGGTGAGAAAATTTCACAGGTATAGTTTAAACAATCTTTGAATACGCAAGCAAAACTCTAGGCCAAGTTAATGATATTCGATAAAACCTTAACTTCGCCATTAAAGCCATATTATTATTATTATTATTATTATTATTATTATTACGGGGCTACAATATATAATATTTTATGTAATTTCAATTAAAATCCCGAATTAAATTGGATTGTAATTAAAACTATTATTATTATTATCAGTCTATCAATCCCCATATCCACCGATGCGCTTACAATTTTATTAAACTTAACCAAGAACACACTCAACTCACCAAAACGTATTTATATTAGCGATGAATCTGTACTTTAAATAAAATAATATTATATTATTTCACTCTTATCGAGAAAACTAATAAAACTAGCCTGTGTCCAAAGGCGAAAGGCAAGGTGGATGGGAGAAAGGAAAATGAATGGCCTGAATGTAACTGACTGATGAAATCAAACAATAAAAAAAATGATGAAATTTCAGGATATAAAAAGGAAACAGCTTACGAAGGACTCAATTTGGCCAAGAAAACGGAACTGATGAAAGACATAACGGTCAAGGAAACGGAAAAGTCGCAACACAGAACATCTGACAATAATATTTATAATAGTAATAATAGTTTTCAAAGAACTCAAACAATAGAATTGAGATGTTTTGATAAATAAATTATTTTGAATCATCCGTACTAATTTGGGAAAAATTGTTTTAGAAAGTAAAGAGATAACTTTTAGAATAATTAATTATATTATTTTATTATTATTTTAATCAGTAATAATACTATAGATTAAACGTAACAAATGCATATCACATGTCATCATTTGTGAATAAATACACAATATTCTTACATGCATACTGAGAATGGAATGATCACAACAATTCGAACGAAAATTTAAAAAAAATTCTACAAAATATTAATAAAGCATTTTATCACGTCATAAAGCTTTGGTATAGCAGCCCCATGGCTTCTTTGGTGCTGACTGACAGCTCACAGCTGACTTTTGGCAGTCAACATTTAGGTATAGACCTAAGTTTTGACTGTCAAAAGTGACAGCTGCTAAACACATGTTTTTGCAGATCTTATGGTTCGGCGTAGGGATACATAATTTGGTCCGGTTACTTTTCAAAGCTGTCAGTCAGCACCAAAGAAGCCGTGGGGCAACTGTATCTATAATCAACGCTGTACTTTGAGCGCTCTTTGTCAAACACTTTTATAATGCTACAGTAGCCCGATGGCTTCTTTGGTGCTGACTGACAGCTCACAGCTGACAGCTTAAAGCTTTGAAAAGTTACCAGACCAAATTATGTATCCCTACGCCCAACCATATGATCTGCAAAAACATGTGTTTAGCAGTTGTCACTTCAACGGTCAAAGTTGAAGTATTATACCTCAATGCTGCCTGTCAGAAGTCAACTGAGAGCTGTCAGTCAGCACCAAAGAAGCCATGGGGCTACTGTATGTGTATCTAGTTATTCAAGCGCTATCTTGATAAATGGGGAATAGCACAAACAAAGAGACTTGGCACAAGGCAAAACTGTCTCTGATTGTATTTACTTTTGGGCTAAGTGTGGATGGGGTTAGGGAGAAAACCCAGCCAAATCTATGTAGGTGTTGATAAGGAGAAATGCTAGAGGCTTCCTTGTTATATACAGGGTGTATTTTACTTTGTGTCAAATATTCTAGGGACGTATTCTCATCGACCGAACAGTAAGAAAAGTTCATATAAACGTGAGTCTATAAACGTTTAGTTTTAGGGTTAAAGATACATTGGTCGTGGGAGATTCATTGAATGGCCTGTTTATCCACCAAATTCAAATCCATTAGATTTTGTTGATCTCTGGGGACATTGTTTACTCAACTCCTGTTCCTGATGTTGACGTTTTAAGAGAGTGTATCTTAAATGATTGTGAGCAAATACATAATAACCTAGATGTACTCAACAAAGTTCGACAAAGCATGGAAAGCTGGCTTAGAAGGTGCATCGAAACAGAGGACATCATTTTGAACAATTGTTGTAATAAAGTGTTCTTTCTTCTTGTGTTTTTGTTCGTTTCTGTTAAACTTTGTATTGTTTAGTTACAGTACTGCTTCTGTTTGATTTCATATTAATTTAACAGTAAAATTCATCCTATCTTAGTAACTAAACCTTTATAGACCCATGTTTGTATGAATTTTTCTTAATGTTTGCTCAATTGGAATAACCCCTAGAGTATTTGACACAATTTAATTTCATTTAGCACCGCGTCTTACTACCCATTCGGGTTATACGCCTAAGTACCAATTTAGCTAATGAGTTAGGAATTGGGAAGGATGAATATAGATGAAGTGAACCCACATTTGCATGGTGAGAGAGTGGAAAACCATTTAGGGGAAAACTACCCCAGTTCACCCGAGCAAGATTCAAACCTCGACCTCCTCGTCCTCGGCAGTCTATCTCAACACGCTCTAGTGCGTTAGCTAACTACGTCACCGAGGCGGGTGACACAAATTAAAATACACCCTGTATTATTAGTGCAATCATACTTCAAGACTACATTGAACCACCAAACGTAGAAATCGATACGTGAATTTGAGAAGAGAATAGGAATTGTCAGCATCTTTGTGTCACCTATATGAATAAGATCGATTGGCGTTCTGAAGTGCTTGTCGTGGCCTTTTTTTTTTGTCACGAAGAACAGGTCATAAAAATGCCCGTCCTTGTTTGTGATTACTAATTAGAAAGGTCCGGATTTTGGTGACCTAGAAATTATCAAAATAAAATAAATAAATGATGTAAAAGTTATAAAAAAATGACTTAGAAATTTGAACAAAGTGTCACAATAGACGCACACGGTTAAATCAAACACGTGCTTTATAAATGTTTATAAAACTCATTTCATACAATGAAGTCTTTAAAAACCAAACTCTTGCTCTGTTAAATATAACATTTATTTACAAATACCTGCTTCAGAAGTAATAGCTACCCCCTTCATTTTAGTATCAGTATCTCGCCGGAAATGTATATTTTACAAAAATACAAACAAAAAGGATGCAAAGTTTATAGCCGACATTATCTTCTCATTACGACAAATGCTTATTCAAAAAGAATGCCTTAAAATTACTTTGAAATGCTTTCAAATTACTCGAAAATTCATTTAAATGCCTAAAAGTGTTTCTTAAAGGACTAAAACTAAGAAAATATGACCTAAATTTATGAAATTATCAAATAAATAAATTATAAAATATGCATTTCTACAACCAGGGGATCATGAACAGGGTTTATGTACTTATGATTATGTATGCAGTGAACAAAAAATAAGTGACGTCATCAAAATCCGGGCACTGGTAATTAGTAAAACATTAATATGTGCGTGTTTTTTTGTCTCCGCATCTCACTCACTACCCATTCGAGCTATACGCATATGTATTGATAACGCTAATGGAGTAGGCATGAGGAAGACAGAGGAAAGGTACAGTAGCCCCATGGCTTCTTTGGTGCTGACTGACAGCTTTGAAAAGTTACCAGACCAAATTATGTATCCCTACGCCGAACCATATGATCTGCAAAAGCATGTGTTTAGCAGCTGTCACTTCTGACAGTCAAAATTTAGGTATATACCTAGATGTTGACTGTCAGAAGTCAGCCGTGATCTGTCAGTCAGCACCAAAGAAGTCATGGGGCTACTGTACACTCATTCAAGTGAAAGAAGAGTGAGTAAACATGTCTAGGGAAAGATCACCCTTAGTACACCCGACAAGGATTCAAACCTCAAACTCTCCTTTACCGACGATTCAGGCTATTGTGATAGTGATAACTTAGACCAGTGGTTACCAAATGAAGGACCGCAGTTCGCATCCGGACCGCAGAGACATTTTAAAGGACCTTGCCGAGATAGTGATAAACAGAAGAAATAATTAATGCTATTTCGGTGGTGGGCGGGACGTAGAGGGGAAGGCCGGAAATAATAAATAAGTAAAATATTTAAAAGGAAATAAAATCAAGTTTTTGAATTAATATACTTCTATAGGTCTTGAAGTTGAGTCACTGTTAAAGTTTTGCTAGACCGTGGAAGTATAGCGAGTTTTTAAAACGGACCTCCATCAAAATAATTGGGTAACCCTGCCTTAGACTATTAGACCATCGAAATGTGTAATAAACAAAAAGTTAATCCAGAGAGAGAGCAGATAATTTAACCCCCATTCCAAATTGTTATTATTAATTTTTTTAAATTTGTTGAGCCATTTTAAAGTAACTTGATATATTTGCGTAACTTAACTATTGAGCGATGTATAGTCACTGGGCACATTATGTTTTTGTATAATTTTATAAGAACTCTGTAAAAATTATTGTCATTCATCTAAGCCGATGGCATGACATTATTTAAGACGAAAAACTTTCCTCTAATCTTCTTTATAAGCAGAATGTTTCTATCAGCTGATATTTGCATTTGTTTTACGCATAATTTTTTTTATCATATACTCAACTTTCAAAACATTTTGCTACAATTGAAAATAGTTCAAAACAATAAATAAAACCTCTTAGTACCGTACTTAAAAAAGAGGAGTTTATTCGGTGGTGGAAGCCTCGTAATCGCTTGCACTATAGTTTATAAGTACATTTTAGTAAACGCTTGCTTCTTTATTAACATATTGAAGTATTTAACTGACAGTATGAATAGAGTTACTAATAAATACTTAAGAAAAGGATTAACTAAAGTGTGTGACGCCACAAACTGTGAATCATAGCTTTTTTAAGCGAGTTAAGCATAGTTTCAAGGGTCTCAATTGCTACAAGCCATATTCACAAGACAATCAGATACATACAATTTACTTATTTACTATATGAATTCCATCTGCTTATAGGTCTTCCCATTGGGTTTACCAGTCAATACCTTGAACGTGATTATACAGGGTGGCCCACGGAAAAGTATCCCTACTCCTATATCAAGCAGGCACCTTACTCTGAATTGGAGGATGTCAACCCCCTTCCACCCACATGGTGACATGAATAATGACCAAGTGAACTGCTTGTCTAAAGCTTTATTGACTCATTCATGTCACAATATGGGTGGAAGGGGATTTACCTCCTCAAATTCAGAGTGAGGCGCCTGCTGGATATAGGAGGTGGGATACTTTTCCGTGGGCCACCCTGTAGTTTCTTATATTCACGCTGCATGTCCTGCCAACCATAGCCTGTTAATTTTGACTATCCTAACACTGTGTGATACCTGCTTTGATGGCTGAATTGTATAAGGCGTCACTCTTGAAATAGACTAGACTGTCAATTATGGGGAGATCGGGGTTAGAATCCCAGTCGATTCTACTGAGGGTGTTTTTTCTACATGGTTTTCCACTCTCTCTCCAGGCAAATTTGAGTACATTTCATTAAAATTCACCCTTCCTCATTCTTAACTCATGTTTAACTACGGTTATATCCACATATATGTATAAGATCCTTCAAATTAGAAAATACACCTTGACACAGGTTCGATTCCCGTTTAAAGATGTTATTTTTCCATTTAAAGAAAGGAAAATATGTTAAAATTAGTAATTATTATATAATTTCAATTATGAATACTAATTATAGATCTAGTATTGATTAAAATGGGAATATTTATTCTAAGACTACTAATGACTAAGTTATTTACTCAAATAATTTTTACAGCTATATTGCTGCTATACATTCAGTCAAAATAGTTTCCAGAAAACAAGAAGATTGTTATGAATCTTGCTATACAAGGACATTATACCTACCTTCACTGAAATAATAAAACATGAATAAATATACTTTTGGATATGTCTATACGTGTAGTATAGTTTTAGGAGATTCACGAGAATGGGTTGAATTTAATTTCACATTCTCCTCTACACTTTACAAATTTAAAATAAAATAAAATAAAATAAAGGGCTAGTACCGGGTTAGCTAACCTTATTTAAATTAGGGCCAGTAATTTGTTATAAATAATTTTACGGCCTAATTAATATGTTTCCACGTGCCACATTTGATATCGGGATTAGAAATAATATTCAGTGTTCTGTTTTGATTAACAATTATTATTATTATTATATTATTATTATTATTATTATTAACTAAAATATAAGGTTATTTTATTTTTTTTAAATAGTTGAACACATGTATATTTAAACAAGTCATTTAATTAAGATTCTATTTTCATTCGCTTAATTTTCCAGAGGAAAATAACGTTGATTGTTATAACCAAAACTATATTTTCACTAGAGATTAGAAGAAAATTAAAGTTAAATTTACATATTTATATAATACTAATATAATTTGTTAACTTTTTTTTCACTTAACAATTTTTCATTCATCATTCGTGTATATAATTAAAATAATCATATCACACTCAATATCATTGCTGAAGAAAATGCAGGTCTTATGCAGAAAAGCTTTATCTTCGCTCTCTCTCAATTAACTGTTGCCAAATCTCCTTGCTCTCAGTTATGTCGGGAGGTGATGTGCTAGGTTAAGAAGTAGCTACTGGCAGCCTCGACTAACCAACGTTGCGAAACTTGTCTTATATTGATGAGAAATTGACCAGAAAAAAACACATGAGAGAATGACAACGCTGTTTCCCAATAGCCGCCATGTAGTTCTCTCAGAGATGATATCCGGTGTAGTAGGATGTGTATCCGTCACAGTTGAACGAAATTATCTTTTTATAAAATTCACGGAAGAAAATGTTTGTTCACATCTATTTGTGGAGCCGAATCTACATACGAACCTTAAAGAAAAATTGTGAAGCTCAGGAAATCGTTCTTTAGTTATGTGTTTACATAATTCAATCAGACTAGGAGCACTGAGTGATATATATTGTTATAAACATAGCAAAAGAGGAGATAATTTTGATTTTTAATATTTTTATTGGTAGGGATGGGGAAAATGTATGTAGAGGATGTGCGGGTAATATGGAATACCATTTACTCTTTCAATAATATACGAGCGTATTTTCACATTGTATCATTGAGTTCCATATTAAAATTATGATTAATATGTGTTTAACTATTTTAAGTGTTTAAAGCAAAATTAATAACATTTAATGTCCTGTAGGAGCACTTAAAAGAGATGTGGAGTAAATGAGGGTAATATGGAATAGGGAAGGAAATATGAAATACTACATATTTTATATAAAAAAGTAATTATATTTACTAAAACTAACAAATGTTTCGTAAGAAAGTGTAAAAAAAACATGCAAATATTATGTGTAAAACAATAAAATAGTAATAATAACAAGCCATTTAAATAATACATTATAATAAAAAAAATAACTAATCAATAAATCACTATTAATAATGAATTGTTAAAATATAATAGACTGAAATATTGTATAAGGTTACATTGTTTTATTAATACATTTCTTGGGTGTTAGAAAAAATGTTTCAGCTCACGTTGACAAAATGAATCACTTGCCAAATACTTGAAAAATGTGCGGGCATTATTGAATAGTAACATGCCTTTCTGATCGACTCGCCATTTAGGAAAACAATATTTTTTATTAGGTTATAATAAAATTAAAGTAAAAGAATGTTTTAAATTAAAGATAAGCATGAGTGTACCTTAACCAAATGACTTGATTAGAATTAATAAGAATAAAAGAGTAAAGAAATAGAGCATGATAAACACTAGCCTGCAAAAGTTTTCGTGACAGCCAAAATAAACAATGGTCTCTCACAAAACAATCAGTTGATCTGTCGAAGTGAGAGCGTCACTAGTTGTTCGAAATTGTTTTCTCTAATAGTTGAAATATTTAACGATAGATTGTGACATATGAGAAACGATGGTTTTCCATAATAGCCGCATATCAGACTCTGAAAGACAAAATGTATTTATGAATAAGTCTATGTTATTCTTTTCAGAAGCAAAATAAAAATATAGAGTTAAGAATGACTCATATTATGATGTATCTGCAGATTTGTATTTTATATTATCCAGGGTAAAATTAATGTATTTACTTGTGTTTGCTGAATTGTTGGAAACTGATCAAATTTTCTCTGGTCCAGTTGTCACAAAATAGATTTAGCTAAAATGTAAAACCATTGACTTCATCAAACATTATTGTAAATAAATTATGAGACAATGGTGGGCCATTCAAAATGTCTTGGTGGGCCACTGTTTTTCCCCACGGTCTGTGGGTTGGCGACCCCTAGACTAAGGGATGCTTGAGGCGTCGGCTAAAGAAAATTGAAACCCGTTTTCTATAACTTGACTGAACAGAGTGGAATTCTTGAAAACGCTTGAAATGTCGAAGAATTCCGCATTCTAGCTGCTTCTTGACTATCCCCCTCCCATCCCCTCAACCCGGAACATCCACACCATATATTTCGTATTGGAAATAAATTCCTGCCAAGAATAATAAACAATACACCACACTGGAAAGAGCAATATCTCATAAGTGTAAAGAAGCACACAAGTTGTATAGGAATAGGAATTGAAAACTAACTTGACATTAAAATTTCAGTCGAGTGAAATGGGGTTGGTATTACAAATGTAGCTTCCCTATAATTATGGTGCATTTCCTCTAAATTAAACTCCTCTTTTTTACCCCACAGATTAGTTTATCAATGACCTAAGTGTTGAACGTACTAAACATAATAATAAAAACTAATTAGATAGCAAGAAGAACTTGTATACAAAATATTCGGAAGACCTGGTGGTCTAGGCGTAAGGTGTCGGACTTCTGTGCTGGGGTCCGGGGTTCAATCCTCGGTACCAGCACAGATTTATCTGATTACCAAACCCTTCCTTCACCTCTGACAAGACATCTTGTGAATGTGGGGAATGCCAGGCCTCCACTGTGGTTCGGATCCCACGTTAAACTGTAGGTCCTCCATTTAATCTCACAATCACCCTACCATTACACATTAGCGTAAGTGCGTATAACCCGAACGGGTAGTAATACGTGGTATACCAATAGTAATTATCTAAGTTAGCTCTACCTGTAATACAACCAGAGCCCCCTATACTTAAGGGTCAGCCACTAGAGTCCTAAGACACCTAGATAAGTAGACATAATATGTATATTTATTTAGGTGTAAGCCTACAGATACTTACATAATATAGTTTAAATTAGATGTAAGTTTTAAGTGGCCATCCATAAACAACTTAACGCTGTTGATAAGAGTGAAGGGGGGAGTTCTAATGTCTACATAATGTTACATTAGTGGAGGATGGGTACAGTACAGTGTTACGTAACAAAGATATTATACTTCAATGTTCATGTTTTCACTGAAAACTATTAAATCTGAGTCTCTCTTTTAGTGTCACAAAAGCTTCCCTATGAAATAATGACATTCCCTCTTGATGTGAAAAATTACGTAACGCAGGTTGGAGGACAGGTTAAATATCTACTTGGTGCTATATGGAGGGAGAGGGGGGAGGAACTGAATAAAAAAAGGCAAAAAAAAACTCAATAGTTACGTAGCTATGGATGACAAATTTTGGACTGACGTATCAAAATAAATCGACACAATTTTATCCCTATCGG
This sequence comes from Timema shepardi, assembly GCA_902151425.1. Lineage (NCBI taxonomy): Eukaryota > Metazoa > Arthropoda > Insecta > Phasmatodea > Timematidae > Timema > Timema shepardi. The sequence continues at coordinate 178,518 of CABFVX010000018.1, forward strand.
TTATTTTTAGGGGAATGTTTAAAAAGAGGTTTATTAAAAACTATATAAACGGATTAGATAAAGAAGGTTCATTCGAAAAAATACACACTTTATATAATGATGTCGGGGTGAAAATCATAATTATGTATAAACCCACTACCAAGGCAACCAGTCCTGGCTAAAACCCCATGCTCTCCGCCAATCGTGATCTAATACAATGCGGATCTGATGTATTAAGCCACTCGGCCACCGGTGCAAATATAATCAACATTTAGTTGTTTTTTATAAATATTTTATTTATTTTAATCTTTTTTTAAATGTTTCATATTAATAAACATTCACTTTTATGAATGAACTGCCTAGCATTATACTTAACCGCCGTTAACGGAGGAGTTAGGGTTTGAATCCGTACCATGTTAAGAATAGTAGTTTTCTTACTATGATTGTTAGTTGGCTCAACACAATTTCAGTTGTTACGTCTGCTTACTGATTTAAGAACCCAGGGTTCGATTACTTTGATTTGGAAGGTACTTTTAAATAGTTTATTTATCCTGCACCATACCTTAATATCCTTCCAAACTACCCTAAAATGTTCACTTTAATGGGGTAAGTTGAATAAGGCTGAACTTATAATTATTATTATTATTGTTATTATTAATTATTATTATTATTATTATTATTATTATTTAGCACCACGTCTTACTACCCGTTCGGGTTATACGCTTTAAGTACTAATTACGATATTGGATTAGGAATTAGGAAGGTTGAATTAGAGGAAGTGAACCCGAATTTGCGTGGAGGGAGAGTGGAAAACCATTTAGGAAAAACCAGCCCCAGTTCACCCGACCGTGATTCGAACCTCGATCTCCCCGTCCTCAGCAGTCAAGCTCAACACGACTAGCGCGTTAGCCAACTACACCACCTAGGCGGGTAGAATAATAATAATACAGTAAAATGCTATCAATTTATTTCTAGCACCGCGTCTTACTACCCGTTCAGTTTATACGCTTATATACTAGCTACAATAATGGATTAGAGATTAAGTCGGTTTAATTGAGAGTACTTGCGTGGAATGAGGGTGGAAAACCAACTTGGAAAACCACCATCAGTACATCCGACCTGGGTTTTAAATCAATATCCTCATCATCGGCAGTCTAGTCTACTGCGGTAGTGATGCTTTAGAATCTAGCCCATGCGGACACCGAGGCGGTTTATATCAATATTGACCGGAAAAAAAATATGTTCGTATTTTCTAAAATGTATTTCCTACCAGAATCATCTTAAGCACGCTAACTCATAATTTAAAGAACAGATAAGAGATTGAGGTCATCATCACTTGAACTGTGATGTAAATCAAATAAATATGGAAAACAAATCAAAGACTAAATGGTGATTCGCTAAATAACTTAAATGAGTATTTTTATAGCTTTTTTTATCTTCTTGTTGACCGCGTGGTCTAACGCTCTTCTCTCGTGTTAGACTAGACTGCCGAAGATGGGGAGGTCGATGTCCAATCCCAGTCGGGTGGGCTGAGGGTGGTTTCCCTAAATGGTTTTCCACTCTCCCTCCACGCAAATGCGGGTGCACTTTATCTCAATTAAACCTTCATAATCCCTAACCCATTAGAGTAATTAGTGCATGGGCGTACAAACCGAGCGGGTAGTAAGACGTGGCACTAAAAAATAAGACTTAGTACAAGAGGGAGGGATAGCAAAGGTAATTCAGAGGAGGAACAACTGCACTAACGTGGAGAGAGAACGTAAAAACCCTAAATATAAAATCAATAGCATAAAAAAAACACCCTCAATTCACCATGCCGGGATTTGAGTCCCGAGATAATGTCATTTGGGGAAGGAGGGGTTCAGACTCGCCATAAACACAGTGACGGGGAAGTTTAAGGTTAGAGTTAAGATTTGAATCTCAGCCTGGTGCGGCTGGGTAGGTTTTTCCATCCTCTCCCCATGATTATATGAATGAATTGAATATAGGACTGTCTTCTTAATATCTATTCCTTAGATAGAGTAAAATGTGAATAAGCATAGTTTTTGAAGACCAAATAAAAAATAATAAGGCTTGTTATTTAGAAACCTAAATTATTATTATTATTATTTAGAACTGCGTCTTACTACCCGTTCGGGTTATACGCTTTAAGTACTAATCACGCTAATGGATTAGGAATTGGGAAGGTTGAATTAGAGGAAGTTAACCCGCATTTGCGTGGAGGGAGAGTGGAAAACCATTTAGGAAAAACCAGCCCCAGTTCACCCGACCGTGATTCGAACCTCGATCTCCCCGTCCTCAGCAGTCGAGCAGCTCAACACGACTAGCGCGTTAGCCAACTACACGACCGAGGCGGTAGAAACCTAAATTAAGTTATCTAAAAAAATATGTTTCCCCAACACTCGTTCCTGTAATACGTGTATATTTATATCCTATATATAGTCATATATCTTTTCACCACTTCTTACAATCCGTTTGGGTTACACGCAAACATTAATTACGTCGATTGAATAGAAAGTGTTAGGATTAAAAGAATATAGCCATGTAGAAAATGTACACGTATTCACGTGGGAGAGAAGTTGGAAACCATTTAGAAAAAAAAAACATCAGTACACCCAACAAAGGTTCGAAACCTGATCTCACCGTCAAAGACAATCCAGTCCAACATAGATTGACGCGTTAGATCCTAAGAACATTGACGTGGGTCGTATGTATATTATTATTTGAGATACTTAACGTGCACTTTCTAAACAAACTGATTACATCAGAACAAGACTTATAACTAACGTAAATCTAAAACGACACAACACCCAAACCCCAGTCGGTAATTCCGCGCTGTGAAAGGGGAAACCCACATTTCACTAAAGACAAATTTTCTGGAACATCGGGAATCGAACCCATGAATCTTATCCAAGTACAAAGGCACGCTACTTAATTAATCAAGGCGTTAAAGGTATATATTTTAATCACGCTTATGTGGTAGGGTTTAGAAATTATATATAGAGTTAATGTACCTGCAATTGCGTGGAGGAAGAGTGTGAAGCCATGTATATATTTTTTTAACACCCCACCGGTATTCAAAACACCCTCATCCCCGTCGCCAGTAAACCAGACTAAGCTAGTTCGCGTACCCATCGATGTAGGTCTAGTCTAATCTTTTTAATCTAAGCAAACATGTAAATGGGCGTGAATTTACTAACAGATGTTTGAACAGAAAAAAAAAGGATTGTAGACCACGATATTATAGAGGCGAAATTATCATCAGTGCTTTCAGTTGGGAATTCGCGGTCCGACTCAGTTCAAAGAGTTGTAATTGTGTCTATATTGGAGCAAGGCGTATGTCGGTAAACGTTGTAGGAGCAGTGTAACCGACTAAAGGGGGAGGTAATTAACGCGTCCTTGGAGCTCCATCAATATGTAGACGATTAACTCTACCTTCGCCATCTTGCACCGGGCCACAAAACGTGTAAAACGCGCTACAAACATCAACACACACGTGTCCTGCAATTACATCAACTCGGATTGCAACACGCTCCATGAATAATGTAGGTGGCACCCAGGTCCGTGTGGTAGATTTTCTCAATATGATGCTAGTCTTCAAAATGCCGCCCCTTAAATATGTTTTTCTTTAAAATAAACTTCGATTGTGATTTTTTTTAAACCGCACAGAATGTTAGACTACTATTTTTATTTTGAAATTATAAACTACTTTAAAATAATGATATCAACTATCAACTACAACAATCTATTACAGTTTTACCCTTCTCACTTTAGCTTTAGTAAGTTCGTTAATTAACGTCTATAGAGCCTATAGTGGCAGCCAAGCTTATCATGCTATTAAAATAGGGTGGATAAAATAAAGATAGAAATGAGCTGCAAAGCTAGTAAGATTCGTAGGTAACCGAACATAATAAATAGATAACGAATATCTGTCAAACTGACAGCTAGCAGCCGTTTTGACATATGCCTTTATTTAACTTGTTATTGTATTGTCTCCAGTTCAACGTATATGAATTTGTTAAAAACAGAGCAATAAATAACCAACACAAAAGTAGGTGAATGCAAATATTTCCTAAGCAACTCTCTCTGTATCACACACCGACACACGTTCTGCAACTTACATACCTAGTCCATGCAAACTCTACTTTTTAATTCGAGTCCATATTGTCATAACATGATCATTTTCAATTATACTAAGTAACTACAATTGCTGTAAAAACAATAATTCTCTTACCTCATCTACCTTTTAAACACAAAAACTGAATTAGTATAAATGCACAGCCACCTGCCACTTCTCTAGACAAACTAACATTAAAATCAAATAATTGTAAGCTCAAAGCAGAACTATCAACACGTAACACGTGCAATTGTCTTTTATGATAATTACCGCCTCAGCTTTTAGGAGCGACCAAGCGGTGTATTACAGACAAAAATGATAGCTTCACAATGGGTGACCTGGTGGTCTAGGGGTAAGGTGTCGGAGCTCTGTTCTGGGGGTCCAGGGTTCAATCCTAGGTCCCGGCACAGATTTATATGATTGCCAAACCCTTCCTTCACCTCTGACAAGACGTGTATTAATCACTACTTGTAAATTTGTGGAATGCCAGGTCTCCACCGTGGTTCGGATTCCACGTTAAACTGTAGGTCCTCCATTTCATATCACAATCACCCTACCATTACACATTAGCGTAAGTGCGGATAACCCGAACGGGTAGTAAGACGTAGTGCTAATAATAATAATAATAATAATAGCTTCTCACTGTCAGATCAAAGTCTTCCTGTCGAGCACTCGCCGTAACACCCACACCAGAAACCGAAACCAAAGGGTACCGAAAGCGCTTAGGCAGAGGCGTACGATAAATCATAAATCTTTTAAATCAATTTAATTATTGAATGGTTCTTTGATGTTTATGCTTATGCCGCCTGATGCGACCGCCTCTTTGTATCACGGCCCTACCGATATCGAGGCAGGATTTGCGGCTACGTACTCAAAGTGCACTGTTAGAATTCGTGTACCTGCTTCAGTAGCGTCACCTTTGATTGAAGATTTGTAATTATTTTATTTAATGTTTGCAAAAATATTGTCTTGGTAATCATTTAAATGTAATTCAATCATCAGTGACCACCGTGGTTCGGATTCCACGTTAAACTGTAGGTCCTCCATTTCATATCACAATCACCCTACCATTACACATTAGCGTAAGTGCGGATAACCCGAACGGGTAGTAAGACGTAGTGCTAATAATAATAATAATAATAATAGCTTCTCACTGTCAGATCAAAGTCTTCCTGTCGAGCACTCGCCGTAACACCCACACCAGAAACCGAAACCAAAGGGTACCGAAAGCGCTTAGGCAGAGGCGTACGATAAATCATAAATCTTTTAAATCAATTTAATTATTGAATGGTTCTTTGATGTTTATGCTTATGCCGCCTGATGCGACCGCCTCTTTGTATCACGGCCCTACCGATATCGAGGCAGGATTTGCGGCTACGTACTCAAAGTGCACTGTTAGAATTCGTGTACCTGCTTCAGTAGCGTCACCTTTGATTGAAGATTTGTAATTATTTTATTTAATGTTTGCAAAAATATTGTCTTGGTAATCATTTAAATGTAATTCAATCATCAGTGACATACACGACAGTGACCGTAGCATGCGTGCAAGACGTGCACTAGTCCATCTAATGATGGTTGAAAGTCGGTATTTGTCCTACTTTTATTTCATTGCTCTAGCTAGTGTCGCTCTTATTTGTAACGTCATAGATTTCGGAGGGGAGAGAAAACGCTGCGGATAGCAGGTATAAATCCAAGGAGCCGAGCTACGACTTCCCTTGCCCGAAAGGTGACGACTAGAACTGAATTCACTACCCCTTTTTTCCCCTTTCAAAACATAAATCGATGGTATAAAAAGAGGAAATTAATATTGTCAAGTTACTGACCCCATGTCTACATATCATTAAGCCCTGTGCACACGACTCAACTTCTTATACAAGAAGTTATAGCCTGAATATGGCGTCGTGTGAACATCAAACTTATACAAGATCTGCTTTGCACAACTTGCTGTATACAATTTCAGGAAATAGAACGCGTCCTGTATCAGCCATTTTTCTTGTACATCTTTTGAGTTGTAAACACGAAAACATCGTATGCTAGACGGTTACTTAAAAAAAATAGTGATTGTTAGAAAAACAGCTAGATATTTGAAAAACACAATTATGATTGAAGGAGGTTAAACACCAAATATAAAAATGTTCAACTGTTTTAAAAAGATATTAAAAAATTGATTTTTTTTTCATAACAATTATTTAGGAATGATTAAGAAATTATTTACATTAAATAGCAATATTTTCCAAATAATTCAATCATTATTTTTCCATAAACAGGGCAAAAACGCCATGTTTTTTTCTTCAAATATTTTATGCGATCACAAATGCCATGTGAACGGTCACTGGCTAAAATTTGTATGCAATCTATGTAACCAAAGTATTGCACAATTTCTTTCACAAATTTTTGTGCAAGAAGTCGTGTCGTGTGTACCGGGCTTTAGAGTTTTGTGGAGTTTATTGTAGCGGTTTTTTTATGTGTATATCAGTGAACGATAACAAACGAAAGTTTATAAGTATATGTCTATAATAAGTAATTACACAATAATGTAAATCAGAGAACAGAAGGACACCCGAAGCCACAACTATCATTAAAAACACATCTCCAAATAGATTCTTGAAGCATTTTTTTAAATTCGAGACCTCCCCTTTTAAACTTAGAAGCACCCCTTCCAAGCTTGCCTAATAATTTTGGTCAAAAGACGTTTCTGACCTGCTTTAAGTTATATCAGAAACGCACAAGGTATAGGTGCATCAAAATCGTACCCGTGTTTGTTGTCTTTGAGACCCATAATTCTATCCTAGCCTAATTATATTAAAGAGTAAAAAGGCTATTTCCTCTAATTTTATTATTAATTATAGTCGAACTCGGTAATCTTGTGGTAAAGTGCTCGCCTCAGGACCCAATCTTCGAGAGTTCAAACCTAGCTGCGGTCAACAGATTTTTGTTGAGAAATAAGAATCCGTAGCACAACTTACCTCGGAGGGGAAGTAAATCCACTGGTCCTATGTCGATTGTGGTATGTAAAAGAACCCTTAAAGGTATGTGAAAATACCTTTCCGGCTAAATTACAATAATAATAATGTTTAGCACCGCGTCTTACTATACCCGTTCGGGTTATACGCTTTAAGTACTAATTACGCTAGTGGATTATGAATTAGGAAGGGTGAATTAGAGGAAGTGAACCCGCATTTGCGTGGAGGGAGAGTGGAAAACCATTTAGGAAAAACCACCCCCAGTTCACCCGACCGAGATTTGAACCTCAATCTCCCCGTCCTCAGTAGTCGAGCTCAACACGACTAGCGCATTAGCCAACTACGCCACCGAGATGGGTTTTATCTCGCTAAATTGGTCAGGCCTTTTGCAGTTGCTGGTATAAATTCTCGTGTCCTTAAATAATCAGTCGGTTCAGAAAGTGCACGTTAAATACTTCAAATAAATAAGAGTATTAAGTATACGTTTAAGTATAAGTTTAATAAGTGAGTATTGGCCATATGTGAGCTTGACCCTGGGATGGAAAAGAAAGCTTCAATTTCCAGGATGCTCCTAGTGATGTTATTTTACATATGCTTCCTACATGTTGATGCCGATACGGCTGTCGTATTTATTTTATACCTATCTGTGTGGAATATGACTGGCAATTTTTTTCTGACTTACTGTATCAGCACAAGATTAACTGATTTTAGTTCCGTAAAAAACCACAACACCCCGTCCCTCGAGAGTTAATTCTGCAGTAAAAAGACCCAATAGTTGTTTTTAGTCCATTTCGGAAATCGATACTGGAACCCTTATCTACATAGGCAGGTATGCTAATGATTAATATATGGTACCGAGTTCTGTAGTCGTTTTACATTTGTTTCATGACTCACGCCTTAAATGATTTCTTAGGTGTAAGAAAGTCTTACAGCCCATCCGTTCTATTCACATATTTGCACAAATGGAGAAAGGTTTCGAGATGAACAATACAAAAATTTGTGTGGAAGAAGGACGGGAAACCCAATTCAGTAGTTGCATAATCTAAGGTGTCTCTTTCTCAATAGACTAGACTACCGATGATGAAGAGATCTGACTTTGAATCCAGGTCGGATGTACTGAGGGTGTTATTTTATTTAAATGGTTTTTCTCCCTCTTTCTCCACGAAAATGTGGGTGCACTTCCTCTAAGTTAAGCTTTCCTCATCCCTAACATACAAGCGAAATTAGCTCTAATGCGTATAGACCGAATGGGAAATGAGACGCAATGACCAAATGAAAAAACCCGCTTCGGTGTCCGCATGGTCTAACGCGCTCTTTAAATGTTGCACTAAACTGTCGAAGATGGGGAGATCGGGGCTCGATACCGGTCGGGTGCACCGAGGTCTTTTCCCCAAATGGTTTTCCACCTTTTACGCAAATGCGGGTGCACTTTCTCTAAATCGAACCTTCATAGTCCCTAACCCAGTATTGTAATTAGTACATATGCGAATAACTCGAACGGGTAGTAAGATGCGGTGATACAAAGTAAAAAAATAAATAAGGAGTGTAATCATTTAAAAAAATCACCTCCATCAAGTTCACCTATATTCAAACACCAAGCTTATAGCCATCCACCATCCAATCTATTACGAGAGCAACGCCTCAAGTTGGGTGCACACTAGAGGCAGATTGGAAACGAGGCAAACTCAGCTGTGTCGGCGAACAGAGCGAGATAAACTTGGCCAATCTGACTTATGTCGGTACATAAAAGTAAGGCGGCATCACGCACGTTCGGCCTTTGCTTGCCTCGCTTTAAATTTTCCTTTAGTCACTCTATTGCTGTGAATCGCGAAATCTTCCAAGAGTTCCCGCCAAAATATTTCCGTAATGGCGGACTTTCTAACGAACAGTTTGTGAAATTTTGTGAGGCACGTTTTCAAGATGCTATTATATAAACTTGATGAGGATTCTATCCATTATCTCTTCAGAAAGCTACGTTTATTTTTTCTACCACCCCATCAATAAATTGTTTCGCTTTCCACAACAGAAACAGGATCAGTGCTGAAAGAGACTTGAGACTTTATTTATCGTCAGTGGTTCCTGACTTTAAAGCTCTGTTCCATCCAAAGCAAGCACATCATTATCATTAAGTCACGTGCAGAGGTGAGTAGCTGTTAAAACTTATAAACAATTTTGAAAGTTAAATTGGTATGTAATATTGTGATCATAGATAGGTATTTCAGTTATGTCAAAGCAGCAATTTCCAGAACCATTAAAAAAAACATGATAAATGTGATAATATTGTGATAATAAAGATAAGAAAATGTTAATACTTTGCTTATTTAATTTCAGTTTTAATTTTTTAAATAAATGTATAATTATTTGAACTTCTACTTACGTAGTTTCAATATTCCTATTATTTTTGGTGGTGTATCCTAAAATACCTACCGGAGCTGTGGTAGATTAGTTTAAAGGTATTAAACCTTTTGATTGAATTGACGTGTATTAATCACAACTTGTGAATGTGTGGAATGCCAGACCATCGTGGTTCGGATCCCACGTTAAACTGTAGGTCCTCCATTTCATCTCACAATCAAACTACCATTACATATTAGCGTAAGTGCGTACAACCCGAACGGTTATTAAGACGCGGTGTTAATAATAATAATAATAATAATAATTAATAACTAAATTTCATAAAATTGTAAGTACATAGAATTAATTGCGTGTCTATGGATATTTATCAGGGGAATCGTGCAACTCAGATGTTTGTGAAAGGGGTTCGCGAGTCTAGAAAGTTTGGGAACCAATGGTATAATGTATAAGCCCTTATACCAATATTTACGACTTGGAATCGAATCCCAATCTTTGCTTACTGACTCGAATCTATTCTGAATTGAATATCATGATTTGGAAAATTGTATGAACCCAAATAGAATTTATTTAGATTAAAATGTTTAGAATAGTTTTTTTAAGATAATATGTTTTAAATCAAATCCGAATACAAAGTTTATTATTGATTTTTTTTTTTTTTACTTTCCGTCTAATCCGGATATAAAATCTGGTCCCCCTAAAGCTGCCACCTCGGTCAGCGAGAAAGTATCAATCGCTGTCAGGCTAAAAGGTTTTAAATACAATCGTCACTGTCTCTTTATTGGAACTACTTCTCTATACTGTCTTAGGTAATACCGATCGCCCTTCACTTAAAACCACATTTTGTCATGTCAATATGAAAGAGGAGAAAATAAAACCTATGAAACTTATCTCAACTTAAAGAGGAAACCTCGCTGCTAGTTTTCAAATATCTTCAAATTTTTTGTTGTGAGTCTATACAAAAGTTACTATATTTGTTAAAGAAAGCCTAAATCTGAGACCTTTTTTACATCAAAACTAATCTCATAGCTCCACAAAGATACTTATAAAGTCGTTGAATGTGAGCTAATGTTACATTTTCACACTTTCTTTTATAATAAAACTCAAAATATAAGATTGTTAAGGAAGAGAGCTTTGTTGGATTCTTTCGAGTTTATTTATTTTGGAATAATGCATGTTAGCTAATGTTACATTTTCACACTTTCTTTTAAAATAAAACTCCAAATATAAGGTTGTTAAGGAAGAGAGCTCTGTTGGAATCTTTCGAGTTTATTTATTTTGTATTTTGGAATAAGGCATCGCAGAATTAAATAAATGATGCGTTAGAGCTGAACATCTGCGCAGCAATTTCTTGCCAAGCAAGGTGGCCTCCTTAACCCGCGTGCCCACCAGTACGAGTGAGACGCGAACTAAACCTATCGAACGTTGCAACCTGATGCAACACTGACACGTATTGTCCGGACCGCCGCGCCACCGGTATGAGTCTTGCCTCGTTTACAAACGATCCCTCATGCTCGGTTGTCCGGACAAACTATTTGAATAATTAATCGTGTTGTTTGTGTCCCTTAGGGGTGACGCTAGAACAGAATCCCCCCCTATCCTTGTATGCTTCATCAGGGCTTGTCTCACAGTGTCCCGTTAATACACAGCTAGTTGTCATGGTAACAAACAATTGATCTGCGCGGGGTCCACGCTAATAGAGGTCACGTGATATCCACTTGTCCTACAAGAGAAGTCCTCAAGCCACAATCAAAGGTTCAGGCTGGATATCATTTACAATTTAATCCGTATATTGGTTCAAAGTCACACTGGATGGCTTACCAACTACCAACTAGATGAACGCAACACTTTTGCACGAAATGAACGCGGTAGTTTATAATTGGTATTTAACTAGGGAAAATATAATTGGAAATACTATTGAATTAACTTACACGTGTTCAAGAGAGTTTGGAACTATTTTTAACCTTTTTTTTAGACAGAGGGAATGGAAGAATGGTAGCCCTTTAATATCGACTATTTCATTATCCGTGTATGGGTTAAATCACTAGTAGCCTAGTTTGTGGAACGATTAAATAGTATTAATGTACCTTTGGCCGGAGAACGCCCGAATGTACTAATCGTACATCCTTTCCGTGTAGGATCTTTCCATGTTCCGATGAGATGGGGTGATGGTGTGGAACCAGACGCTGGTGACCTTTGGGATAATTCCCCTTTCGGGAAAAATACCCATTGTACCAGATGGTAATGAAATCTAGGACTCTTAGGATTGTAGACAGGTGCGCCGACCACTATACCACGGGGGTGGTTTTTATATTGACTAACTAATTATTACCAACTTCGGTAGTCGAATGGTCTAAGGCGTCACTCCTTCAATATAATTAACTGTAGAAGAGGATAATGGAGTTCTAATCTCGGTCGGGTGTACTGAGGGCGTTATTCTCTACATGGTTTTTCACTTTTCCTCCACTCAAATGTGGGTACATTACCTAAGTTCAGACATTATCATCTCTAAAATAACATCATGATTTGTGCATATTCGTATAACATTAAAGGATAATGAAACGCGGTGAAAAAACTAAATTGTTCTAAATTAACATAATAGGCATCTTTATTAATATTTACATTGCTAAATTTTAAAAAAAACTGCTTTATTTGTTGAAGTTGTAATTATGTATTAGTAAAACCTAAGTAAATACATTACATTTATTTTTATAACAAACACGATATTAATAAAGGTACTACAGATGGTTTCCCATAAAAAATTAGAACATATATAATCAATTTAATACTCTCTTCTACACCTCTTAGCGAGAAGATTGTTGATGGTTTAAAGTTGAATAAAATATAGTATATTTTTGTGGCTATGTTATTTTTTTCCGTTATTAAAAGTAGCCTAACCACAAAATTTAGAATTTATATCTAATTTTTTTAAAAAATATGCATTTTTAAAGGGGCATAGCTTTAAATGGTCAGCATTTGATTTACAAGATTGAAGAACCGTGCTATCTTCAGTTGATAATTATTCATCAGCGGTCTCCAAATTGGTTGACCGAGTTCGGGGGAGGGGGCGGGGGGCAGTAGGGGAAAAGGGATGGGAATAAAACTAAAATAAACTGAGCTTTGCTAATATTTCACGTACTTGATGCTAAGCTGTATATTTATCTTTGCTAAACTTAATTGTTGTCTCATTTCTTGAGTATGTCTTATAATTTACATATTAGTATGTGTAGCTTTATGTGTGAGAAGAGGACCATAAATATGATGAAAACAACTGATAAATGAGCTCAAACAAAGATGGAAAATGAGGTTTCAGTATTTAAACAGGGAGGCTGATGAGGAGTGCTGGAGGATTCAATATAGACAAATCAACGAACCTGTAGGAAGATAGATCACCTAATACATAAATGTATGTATATACTTTATAAATATTTATTTATGTTTAGGATCTATGCTATCTATTTTTTTACTGAGATAGGGATGAGTGATAAAAAAAACGTTTGGAAATCCTTGATTAAAACATAGGGTTGCTTTGATTACATTTAAGTTTTGACCTACTCGCTTCGGTGGCCGCATGGTCTAACACGCCACTCTCGCAGTAGACGGGACTGCCGATAATGGGGAGATTGAGGTTAGAATCTCAGTCATGTGTACCGATGGTAGTTTTCCTAAATGGTTTCCCACTCTCCGTGCAAGTTTAGGTACACTTGATATAAATAAAACCTTATTAATCCCTAAAACCACTAACGTAATTAATACATAAGCGTATAACCCAAACGGGTAGTAAGACGCTGTGCTAAAAAAAAAGTTTTGACCGGAAACGAAACATGGGATGCAACCAGAGTACACGACTTGACCTCATTTCAACTTACCACTCAGAAAATGCTCATATTAAACTATAACCAGTGGGCTAAAAAATAAATGTGTATTCTTATCTTAGAGATAATATTTGGTTAATCAAGCAGTAACTGAGTGTTATAAGCATATTAGAGTCTATGGTTTTACTCAGGTCTCAATTTTTCCTCAACATTTATCTCTCTTTTTATTTTAAGTGTACCTACTACCCATCTGAACTGTCAGCGTATTTAAATTTATTTATTTTGGTAGAGATAGGAGTGGTAAAATGTATAAGAAATGTACTCAAATCTGTGTGGAAGGAAAGAAAGAAAACCATATAGGAAAATCCATCTCAATACACCCAGCCGATATTCTAATCCTTGAAGTTCCCGCCATCGGAAAAATAGACTATACAAGACTGACTTCATTGTCTGCGTGACCAGTGATACAAGTTTCACATACATTTCTTTCTTTGAGTTAGTTATGGATGACATAATAAATCAATATTCAAGTTTGAATACCAGAAAAACTAGTCTGGATTAAAATTTTAGCTCAATGAAAGAAAAAACACCTTTTTTTTTACAAAAAATTCTGAGTGCTTTAAAAACTTCCAAATACGAGGTTTATTTAGTTTTTAATTTTCTCGAAGTGTTAATCATTGAATATTTTAGTGTAATTACGTCCTTTTTTTTTTTCAAACAGAAGAAGCTAAATATATTTGAAATTCTAAGTGACCTACATTTGAGGAGTTCTAAAAGTCTAAGTTCATTGCCACCCTACCCCCATCCATCAGTCGTACCGTTTCGGAGCACAATTAATATTAACGTCAATCACTTTTCCAATCAGAGCCAGACAGATTTTTTTTATATAATGGTTTGAAAGGTGTTATATTAAATAATTGTTTGAATAAAAAGCTTTTTGTTACCTGTTATTTATTATACTTTCTATTTGTATGTATATGAGTGGAGCACTCTGTGAAGCTACCGTATGAACTACGTACAGAGATTTCCACGCTGTCATGGTCCAAATCTACCCCCTATTCCCCTTTCCCTATCAGTTAGGAAGGAAGGGTTGTTGGAAGGGGGAGAGATTCCGCACACACCTGGTATTGATTTATTGCCATGCGGTGGAAAGGGGGGGGGGAGGGGGTAGAGGGCTGAGAGTGTTTTTTGTGAGGGTGAAGAACTGTGGGCAAGGGAACGCTATGTGTCATCTCAGTGAAAGGGGTAGTTTGAAGAATTATGTACGAAAGAAAAATTAGATCAATTAAGAAAAAAATAATTAGGAAGCGGTGATGGATTTATTTTTTTAGTAATCTGTAACTAGATAATAGAAATAATACAAATAAAAACGTCAGTATCCTTTCTATTTTACTTTCGTAAATTTACCTGATTGAATTTGCTGAATTATTCTCTATTTGGCCAACGGTTGATAAGTTTTTAATTATTTCATTTTAAAAAGAATAAATTAATCACAAATCCTTAAATAATTAATTACTTATCTAAGATGTAGGGATAAAAAAGTTATGTTACATAAATTTCACCCGCTTTCAGATGAAGATAAGACGTGAGGGAAAATAAATTAAGAATCCGACGTGGAAAACTACCCCAGTGAACCCGGCCGGGGTTTGAAACATGACCTTCTAGTTAACGCCAACTTGGTGAAATTCGAGTATGATTGCCTTTGACAGTTCAATCCCTAAATCTGGTAATTTTTATGGCACTCCGTCTTACTAACCATTCGGGTTATATGCCTATTTATTAATTGTGTTAATGAGTTAAGAATGAGTAAAGTTAAATACAAAGAAAATGCTACCGCATATTCATGAAGGTAGAGTGGACCATTTAGTAAAATCCACCCTCCTAGCACCTGACCAGGTTTCAAACCCCAATCTCACTTTCATTGTCAGTCTAGTCTATTGCGAGAATGACGCATTAGACCATGCTGCCACCGAAGCAGGTTATGAAAAAGTAATAGTGTACAGCCCAAATGTTTATTAAGATGCGATCTTATAAAAAGTACTAGGATTCAATGCTATGTGAAAGACAGAACGTGTAATACTTTTGTGCCTCTTGCAATAAATGTAGGCATTTTATAGAAGAACGTACAGTAAGTATGATTTATGGAGTGAATGAAACAATAAATTAATTCGTACATTTTAAAAACGTGGACAAAATTGCAATGGTATCTTTAAATAGCTTACTAATATTTAAAAAGTATATACGAATATAGTAATATATTTATGTCTTTTCTGAGAAAATAATTTTTTCAAATTGTTAAAACTATCAATGCAATATACAACACCCCAAATAGGCTATAAATTAAATAAATTAATAAATTGTATTACCATTTATATTAATCTTATAAGCGATAATATGGTTTAATGAATACTCTAAAACTAAATCTAAGAAAATTTATGATAGAGTAGAGCTTAAACATACAATGTTTAAATAATTAAAATACAACAAATAGATCACTATTCTAGAGTTGGAAAATTTGATACATTCATATATAAGATATTAAATATATAGCACACCAGATAAAATTGTCACAATATTTGAAATATAATTTTTTAAATGTGAGAAAAATAGCTTTATTATCTAATAGTTTTCTCATTTTAACTTTTGAATAAGCATATTATACAAATCTTTTCTCAAGAAGCTACATTATACTACCTTTTATAAAAACATCTAAAACTCGGTAAAACTCACAGTAAATTATAGTCACACTTTATCTGAAAGAAGGGGAAAATAAACATAAAAACTATCTTTAAACTGTTATGACGTCGTCTTCTTCCAAGTTACTCTGAGCTGTACCTTTAAAGTAAAATAGGGCATGTGAAGATAGAAATTGCAGTTGGAATCTACCATAAGACGAACACGTAACGACGCAATAACAGAGACGTCTAAAAAATACTCTATAAGGAGGTTCACTATCGTCTCGATAGGAAGCGTGAAGGTGACATCACAAAATGGCTGCTGGAAGGAAGGAAGCCATCAATGGAAGAACGACCTCTGATACGTTCGTTCCTTCTCTATCAGCTTTCGTATGATACAGTTAGCGCTCAACACACTCCTGTATTTTTTTATTATTATTTAGCACCGCGTCTTACTACCCGTTCGGGTTATACGCTTTTAAGTACTAATTACGCTAATGGATTGGGAATTGGTAAGGTGTAATTAGAGTAATTGAACCCGCATTTGCGTGGAGGGAGAGTGGAAAACCATTTAGGAAAAACCACCCCCAGTTCACCCGACCGAGATTCGAACCTCACAACACGACTAGCGCGTTAGCCAACTACGCCACCGAGATGGGTAACATACTCCTGTTGAATTATTATTATTATTATTAGCACCGCGTCTTACTACCCGTTCGGGTTATACGCACTTTCGCTAATGTGTAATAGTAGGGTGATTGTGATAAGAAATGGAGGACCTACAGTTTAACGTGAAATCCGAACCACGGGAGGAGGCCTGGTATTCATCACATTCCCAAGATGTCTTGTCAGAGGTGAAGGAAGGGTTTGGTAATCAGATAAATCTGTGCCGGGACCTAGGATTGAACGCCACCCGCCAGCACAGAAGTCTGACACCTTACCCCTAGACCACCAGTTAACCCTCCTGTTGAAGAATCGAATAAGAAAATGTTCTTCTGTGGCTTTTATCCTAAACACAATAACACCGTAACTTGCCACCCGTTCGGTTTATAAGGTTTTATACTAAATACACTAATGGTTTTGGAGATTAGGCAGGTTATATTTATAGGAAGTGTACCCGGATTTGCGTGGAGGGAAAGTGGAAAAACATTTTTTTTTTTACTTCAAAACACCCGACTGAGATTCGAAACGCGATCTCCCCATCATCGCCAGTCTAGTCTACTGCAAGAGTAGCGCGTTGGACCATGTGACCAATGAAGAGGGTGAAAGAGAGATAAGAACAGTAAGGCTTATATAAAATGTACCCGCAATCTCTATGGAGGACGCGTTAGAAAATTAGGTGTCACTCTCGCAATGTACAGTACAGGACAACGATAAAGAGAAGATCTGGGTTAGAATCCCAGTCAGGTGTACTGAAAGTGGTATTTCCTAAATGGTTTTTAGATCCCACCTCCGTGAAAATGAGGGTATATTCCCTATAAAATTCAACCTTCCTCATCCCAAATAGTCTCATATACGTATAACCCGAAAGGATAGTAATATACCTTGATGATGTTTTTAAAAACCTCGGTAGACCTTTCTCCTTTTTGAAATCCGACCTCACCATCACCGGTAAATCATTGAAGACGATAATGACTCTTTTGGCTGCATGCTCACCAGTGTGTGTTTTATTTTGATTCATATATTTCTCGGTACACCCAAAATTAGTTTGGGCCGCAAACCTCCCGATTCAGAGTTCACTACACATACTACTATTTATTCACAGAGTTAACAAAAAATTCTGCATTTCATCTTTTATCTGTTTAAAGTTTTAGAAAATGTAAGACTTATATGTATTAAAAGGTGTTTTTTTTTTGTTATTTAATTTACAAAAAAAAACCAATAATAAAACAATACAGCATAAAGATTGAAATTGCCTTGAAAATGAATGCACATATAATTGAAAGATTATATTTATGGACAAAGCTAGAGTGACATGAAACATATTAAAATTATAATCAAAGAAAGAATGTAATAATTTGTTTTAATATTAATCAAATTATTGGTGACAAATATATATGACTAAATAAAAAAGTGATAATGGTATAACAACAAAGACATGAAGAATTTAAAGTACAAATAAATTTTATTGGATCATATAAGATAGGCCTAGGTGAAACAATAAAAATTGTACTGTTTGATCTAAAATTAAAACAATGATTAAATCCCTAAACTATAGGTTGCATTTAAACAACAGATTTAATTAGTTATTTACAACACACAAAATAATAATTAACATTTGATTACCATAGTCTATCATTAAACTATTTGTCATTTATTAAAAGTGTTGTTGAATTAAAAATTCCTAGTATTCATAAATAAAATTGTTATTCTATAAATGGCCCTGTAATTCCATTATTATATTTAGTTAAATTAATGAATATCAATATAGCGTTTAGCTGAAATTTTATATTTCTTTCCTTATGAGTTTATTTTAATTTTAATATCATCACATCCTACTATCTCTTACCCGCCTCGGTGGCGTAGTTGGCTAACGAGCTTGTCGTGTAGAGCTCTACTGCTGAGAACGGGGAGATCGAGGTTCGAATCTCGGTCGGGTGAGCTGAGGGTGGTTTTTCCTAAATGGTTTTCCACTCTCCCTCCACGCAAATGACGGGCTCACTTCCTCTAATTCAACCTTCCCAATTCCTATTCCATTAGAGTAATTAGTACTTAAAGTGTATAACCCGAACGGTTAGTAAGAAGCGGTGCTAAATATTATTATTATTACTACCTCTTTATGTTATACTCATATATACTAATTACTCTAATGTGTTAGGGACGAGTAGGGTTGAATTTATAGGAATTAACACTACATATACGTTGAAAGAAAGTGGGAAACCATTTAATACAGACACCCACATTACACCTGACTGATATTCAAACCCCGATCTCCCGATTAATAATAGTCTAATCTATTGCGAGAGTGACGCCTTAATACACGCGGCCACCCAAGCGGGGCTGGAAAAATTATTATTATTATTATTAGCACCGCGTCTTACTACCCATTCGGGTTATACGCACTTACGCTAAAGTGTAATGGTAGGGTGATTGTAGAGATGAAATGGAGGACCTACAGTTTAACGTGGAATCCGAACCACAATGGAGGCCTGGCGTTCCTCACATTCACAAGATGTCCTGTCAGAGGTGAAGGAAAGGTTTGGTATCAGATAAATCTGTGCCGGGACCAAGGATTGAACCCCGGACCCCCAGCACAGAAGCTGGAAAAATGAATTGCTCGATTGAATTGGTTAAAAGTCGATTTAAAATACATCGTAAAGTTTTGAAAAAATACCTTTTCTTTTAACTTGGACAAACACTAAGCGGTCCAATAAGGCTTCTTTTTAATCACACAGAATCGAGGTTAAGAATAATACTATAAATCTAAAAATAAAAAGGTAAATAACTCAAAAAGCACACTTTTTTTAGAAAAAAGCTAATGCTTGGATAAAATAACTTATCGTTACTAATTTACTACAAGGAAACCATTAGAAGTTTTATTGCGAGTAAAATATGGCATACAGGTTCCAATAATACTAAAAGTTTAGCCACGGCTCCCTGTTTCCACCCCGCATCCCTTCCACCTCACTCACTCACTCAGTCACTCACTCACTCACTCACTCACTCACTCACACACTCACACACTCACATATATACACATGTGATGGTGCTCCTCCTAAATATTTTAGTATAGAATCCAAACATTCTTTATCCTAAAATTTCATTCCCTCGAAAAATCCATTCGTGGTCGGTTGTTTGTTGTCAAAAGTTTTAAGGCAGTTTTCACTGTAAAATATTGCCCCTTCCTCCTCCCCTTCATTTTCCTCTTTCCCCTTTTTTCTATCTATCCCTTTCCCCAGGTTTGCCCCGGGATTCACGAGACTCTACAATGAACACAAGCATAAATCTCAAGGAGGGACGAGGGAAAAACTCGAAACGGAGAAGAATATTTCGTTCAAAGTATCGGTAAAGTTGATCNATACCTTCTTCCTCCGTATGTCAAGTTTTTTTTAGTATATATAAATTTTACTCCTTGCTGAACCAACTCCAACTCTTTGACAGTTTTGAAATTGTCCTGTAGTTGATAAATTTCCCCTTCTTAAAACGTAACGATTGACAAATTGTTGGTGAGAAGCTATCGAACGGAGACCATTGGTCATACTTTGCACTATATATGAAACTTTTGAAACTCAATGATCAGTCTTATTCGACAGCATATCTTGCCAATAGTTTTTGAGAATATAAGAGTAATCATGTGTTATAGTAAAACAAACACACATTTTTAAAATGTATTTACAATGCTTTTTGCTAAAATAAAAATTACTTTTAACAGTACTGCTAACAAGACAGACTGGTATGGGCATGTTATGAGGATGGAACGGATGCCAAAGAAAATGGTGGAGATGACGTGTGTAGGTAAAAGACCGCAAGAGAGGCCAAGAGAGAAACGGTAGGAACTGATAACAGAAAGTGTTCAAGTGAAAGAAGAAGAATGGAAGCAATTAAATGAGGGAGGGTGACCTGGCAGTCTAGGTGTAAGGTGTCAGACTTCTGTGCTGGTGGCTGGGGTTCAATCTTCGGTCCCGGCATAGATTTATCTGATTACCAAAGCCCTCCTTCACCTCTGACAAGTCATCTTGAGAATGTGGGGAATGCCAGGCCTCCACCGTAGTTCGGATTCCACGTTAAACTGTAGGTCCTTCATTTCATCTCACAATCACCCTACCAATCTCACAATCACCCTACCATTACACATTAGCGTAAGTGCGTATAACCCGAACGGGTAGTAAGACGTGGTGCTAATAATAATAAATGGGGGAGGATGGTGGAAGGATATATGAAGTTTGAGGCATTTTACTAAACTGACCCGGCCAAAGATTGGAAACAGTTGATGATGATGACGATGATTATGATCAAGATGATGAGTACTGCTGACGTACAATTTTCAATATATTTTAGAATAATATAATACTTATATACATTAATAAGTAAAACTGGTTACCAAAAAGTGTTTAGAATAAATTAATCATTATAAAAAGCAAACAAAACAATTGATCGATTTAAAAACAAACGTCAGGAACAAAACTAATTAAAAAGTTCTTTAATATAAAAGCTATCACGGTAGAAACACAAAACGCAGTAATATTACTAAAAATATATTCTAATTTTGCACAAAATACGACCAGCATGCTTATGTCTTAAATTTAACAAACTAAATACCAGTGGATATATATGTGAGCTGTTAGCACGTCTTACATCGTCCCGGGGGTTGGAGTTTGATTTCAGATTACTGTACGGAGTTTACATTATAACTCCAGGCAAATAAATGCTTGTGCGTTGGTTTAGTGTGCTCTTTCCGACCTCTGTTCTGTTAAATTAGGCAACGCACGACTTTTCAAGGGTATATTTATCATCGTCTACTAAGATGAATATACTCTTTTGCAATGATTTGAAGCGTTAGACAGATTTGGTGATATTGGCTATGAACTGTGTGGCCTTGAACCTATAACCAACGGTTCTCTCATTTGAGTTAGAAATGCTTATCTGTCTGCTCCCATGTGTGATACGTGTGTGGTTTCAGTAGCGTTGATAAATTATTCATTGATATGTTAGGATTTATGGTCAATTGATGGATAATAGAAACTATAATCCAAGGGTAGGTAGAGGAGAGATTATTTTTAATTTACTGCATCAGAGTTCACTTAAAAAGAGTACGGTATACTTCACTGTGATTGGGCATTGCAAAGAAGCCTACTGGGTCAAAGTCAAACGCGCTAACACATTTCTACAGTCCAATTTTCACATAAGAGGCCTTTTATAAAATAAAAACTTATTATTCAAGCCAAAATTGATAACATTTTGTTATTTTATCAATGGTCAATGGTCACCTGGTTTAAAACGTCACTCTCGTACTAAACTGAAGTGCTGGTACTGTGGAGAACGGTCCTCAAATCCCGTTCCGGTGTACTGATGGTGTATTTCCTTAAATGGTTTTCCACTCTACCTCCACGAAAATTTGGGTACACTGGGTTTAAAATTATTTATTTCTCATCCTTTTTCCAAAAGCAAAATTAATATATGCATATAACCCAAAGGAGTTCATACTAAAACACATAAATAAATAGCGTTATTTTATAGGTACTGATGTTATTTATCAAAAGTGATGGCTGCATATCACATGACTTGACGAATGAATACGTTAAAGTCGATCAATTAACGTTTCTAGTTGTCAAATAGCCTATAAAAATAGGACTGTAGCTGCCAATAATGATGAGACGCTGACTCTGAAACGGAATAAAAGTTTCTAATATTGTTTAGGACGTATTTTAGGGCTGAACGAGACTTTTAAGCTAATTCTAATAAGAACAGTTCATTTCCTGCTTCAAATCATTAAGTAGAGGAGAACTCTATAGTCTCAGCCCTTAAGTGTCCCATACACGTTAATGCGTGAATAATGGTCTTTGTGAGAGACATGCAAAAATTATAATGTTTAGTTATGAATGAAGGTGACTAGCATGCCAGGTTCATGAAAGACGGATTTCAAACATAATTTATGGTCAATGATTGATATGCGAGGTTTGTGATTGAAACGCAAATTTGAATGTGAATGGGTCCGACAAATTTTGCAACTTCAGTATAGGGTTATTATTGGCAACGTTAACTTGGTGGGGAAATAATTTACACGCTAATTTATCAATGTTTATCGTAAGTTGCCAGTTCTGTGGATGGTAAAAAGTGAGTCCTATAAAAGCAAGCAAATGAAACAGGGCTTTCAAATGATGTTAACCTTTTTAACAAATCGCAACTGTTAATTTTCCATGAATATCATGATACATGAGCGTATGTGGTTGTCTTTTTACCAACCACGGTACTGACCAAGAATTGACAAGCGCAAAACTAATTTGCATGCATGATCGTGTATAGGGAGTTTTAGGACTCACCTTGAACGGAATCATGCAATATTGTTAGTGTTCGAAGCTCACTATAAAGGCTCTCTTAAGCGCTTATAGTCCTGCTCACACTAAATTTTCTATAAAACTACAGCAACTATAGTATGTATTTTTTTGATCGATATGTTTCCTTTCATGAGGTCTATCATTGAAATTGGGCTATGTCGATGATTATCGTTTATAGGATGATAACTAAATCAGTGTCGTAGCTAAGCCTTTTTTTAGGGCTAGTGGGGGAATTAAGACTTCCCCAAACAAGGTGTAAGATAGGTGTATAATATTAAGTTTAAAATATTTCAAAACTTAAATTTCTGAAAATTAGTCAACTCTTAGTTGTGGACTTTTAAGAAGCACAAGCGTTTTTACTAACAGCAAAGTCAATTGGTATTTAGATAATATTTCTCTTTGAAATCAGATGACCTTGAAAATCAAAGTTTAACCCTTCATTATCACGTTACATTGCTAACACTGAAGAGCAAAGCCTATTTGTTGTAATAAATTCAGAAAAGACCGGTACTTATAGACCCTCTACATTAGGTAGAGCCTACTATAAATAAATTTTTGTTAAAAAATAGCATATTTATGATAAAATAACTTAATTTTAAGTTAATCTTATTTGTTATTCTTAGCCATCAAGCCATCAAGTCATTCCAAATTATTGGGGATTGTCCCCGAAATAAGGGTTTAAATGTCGGACTGATTTAGTGATCAATTCATTAAATAAATGAATGAAATTTAAAAATCTATATATATTCTTCAGATAAATACCATATCATCACAAGGACATCCTCTTTGAAATAATAAAAGTGATATCAAAATAAATTAGCTATAGTAATAAAAGGAAGTGTTATCTGTGTGTTTGTTTGTGTACGATACCCATGCAAATCTACGGTCCGCAGAGATCTGAAATTTTTAACATAGGTGGTCAGAAGGGGGTTCGAATACACCTCGAAGCCGGATTTTTAATTTATAATTAGATTTTTAAATAGGCTGTCATTAACAAATTTTTGAAGAAAATATTGTTAATCTGGTTTAGAATTAGAATTACGTTTCAGAGATAACCGTGATAAAAAATATGTCACATCCTCCTCGGAAAAAAAAGTGTACGAAATCATCAAGGAAAAAACTGAGAAAGACAACACGTTTCAGAGATAACGTTTCATTTTGAATTTGTAGATGCGTCATGGGCAACGCTGTGCGGGGTTGCTAGTATCTTATAAAATATTAGCTTTTTGAATGGTTCTTCGCACGAGTCAAATTTTCAGTATTTTTTAAAAAAATTTGATCATTTGGGGCGATTGGTTGTTAGCTGTTTGAAATTATTTCAATTTTCTTACACACTTAAAATATTTTCTATCATTAAATTATTAGCTTTCTTTCAAAACAGTTCTTGATTTTAAAATTTAAAAAAATATACCATATATATTCTTCCAAACCAAAAAATGATGTTTTATTCAAGTTATGAAATTTGTCCTCATCCATTTAACCAAAATCCGAAAATTCAGAGGATTCACATTTTTCGAGTTTTGTAAAGATCTTCGAGTAAAATTTGGAAAGCTACTAAAACTAGATTTGAGCTACAATTTCCAAGTACTCACACACATCCACTTATTTTTAAAATAAACTGGGACATATGTATAGTAAAATATTTAGAAAGTCCCAAAAGACATCCATCCGTAGCATTTTCCAGTTCTATCTTTAACCTACTCACATTATCATCTTCTCCGACTTGAATATCTTTAGTTCATTAGTAGGTTATCGACATAGTTCAGTGACACTTGTGACGTTGCTATCACACATTTTTAATAGAGTGAATGCTACTTCTTTTTATTAATGTTTTGTAGGCGCCAAAACTATCTTGGATCGTATCGGAAAGCTTCAGTTGGGTCAACCAACGCTTCTTTCACACATCATCCACGCGAGGTTATGTAGACGAAAAAAACTGGTGAGCTTACACGCGGTACAGTGAAAAATAGTGAAAACCTATCTACATGTAGTGTGAGCAGTGATACGTGGATAGATAACTATTACAAAGGTGAGTTCACTTGTATTATAGTGGTATTTTGGTTTTTAAAAAAACATTATTTTGCAGTAAATCAAAATAATATTTTACTATATTATTAGTGGAGACGGTTCGAATCATTTCTCGAATCCTAAGCTCGAATCTGAATTTTAAATTTTCTTTCGAATCTCGAATCCAAATTCAAATCTTAGAATGTTTAAACATATACACTTTTAATTAAAGTGAAACTATTTTAAAATTATATTTAAAATAAGTTATAAGTCTTGGTGCCGCTGACAAAAATGCTATTTTCTTTTGTCATGTATATTAAAACAAAAACAACAAAGATAAAACTTTAATAAATTATTTATATCCATACAATTTTGTCCTTTTCTGTTTTACCCTCCCAACTTTACCAGTCCATATAATTACTTTTACCAATGATTTGAAATAATATTTTATGCAGTCAAGGTCTCTATAATTATTTTATTCGAGATACTCTTCTGAGATTTTTATTAATCTCGAATCTCTCAAATACCGTAGGATTCAAGGGATTCTAGAGTCCCATCTCTAAATTACTCGTGCTGTTTTATAGGTATTGATAATATTTATAAAAGCTACAACAGACGATCACATGAGTTGACGTATACACACGTGAACATAGATCTTTTAACTTTTCTAGCTCTCAGATAATGTTCTCC
Organism: Timema shepardi; assembly: GCA_902151425.1. NCBI lineage: Eukaryota > Metazoa > Arthropoda > Insecta > Phasmatodea > Timematidae > Timema > Timema shepardi. The sequence continues at coordinate 204,111 of CABFVX010000018.1, forward strand.
TAATGAAGTTTGGACCGTAATTACACATTGGAGAGAAAAATATAAACTATCGTGTGGAAGTTACAGTAGATGAGAAAATATCTTAGATTTGTTGTAAAAGTGGCTTATTTTGCCTTTATTAAATATATGTCTTGTTAAATAATTATAGCACACGTACAGTACGTAAATTATCTTATACGTTAGTGCTTTCAAGAAGAAGAGGTTATTTCTGACCAGCAAGTCGAGTTTGGAAACGAGGAAAAACCTGATGAAAAGCTATATTTGGAGCATAACACTGTGTGGAGCAGAATCTTCGACTCTTAGAGAGATAGAAAATAAATATTTGGAAAGCTTTGAAACGTGGAGCTGAAGAAGACTTGAGAAGATCAGGTGGACAGACAGGGTGACAAATGAACAGGTCCTAAGAAGAGTGGGTGAGAAGAGATCCATTTTGGATATGATTCTTCTGTTTAAAGCAAACTGTATCGGACACATCCTTATGAGGAACTGTCTTCTACACGACCACATAGAAGGAAAGGTTGAGGGAAAGAGGAGTTTAGGTAGGCGAAGTATTTAAATATTGAATGATTTGAAGGAAAACATAAAATTCTGGGAACTGAATGAGGAAACAGAAGGCAGGGTTGATGCGGTCTAAGCTCGCTGACAAAAGTAATAGACCTGTTACAAGACAGAACACCTTATGATAAATAATAATTTAACGTGCGCTTTCTGAACTGAAATGAACTGAACTGAACTGAAATGAACTGAACTGAACTGAACTGAACTGAACGGTTATAGAATAAACAATAAGAGACCGTGATACAATTTTTTTAATGAGAGTGAAATTCAGTTTCGAAATGAGTTTTACAAAACATCGCTAATTAGACTGTTTTGTTTAGTTTCACTCAACTAGCTAAACTTAAGGCCTATCAACAAATTATACTAACTCGAGGACACAGAACGAGAAAGGTGAACCTTTTCCCCTTTGCCTTCCCAGTCATCTCTTGGGGGTGTCAGAAACAAGCATGCTGGCTCGTTGCCAAACCTCCCAGCGACACACATTCGTACATTAGTTTTACACACTAACTTAAACCAAACAGGTGTTTTAAACGTAGGGCTACCAAGGTATTATGTTTGTTTACTAGTCCAAGTCTTTTTGTGTGTGCACCATTGTCTTACAACCCATTAGGGATATTCGCACTGTACTCATTTGCGTGGAGGTATAAAGAGACCTTCTAAAATCAAACACCATCCGCAAACTCAGACTTTAACCCTCAAGCCTTGAAATTAAAGGTGATGAATATATTTTTTTAATGATTTAATATTTTTCAGAATAGTTCAAACAATTTTGCTTAAAATGGCTATCAAAGGATTGATTTACCTCCAAAATAAATGTATACTTAGTTTTTTAGTAAAAAAAACCGTTAAAGGGCAGTTTAATGATCAATATTCATCGAAAATTCAAAATATTTTAAAAATGGCCCTTCTGGCTTTGTTTATATTTTATATATTGGGAGTTTTTGACATTATAAATGAAACAGTACTGTATACTTTTCTTTCGAGAAAAAAATAATTAGGGGTAGTTTACTTACGACTGACTTTTTAAAAATTTGAAATGTTTTAAAAATTGCTCCAATGATTTGGTTCAAAATTTGTATCTTGTAAATTTTTAACAATATAGATAGTTTTTATTACTTTAAAAAAATTAATAGTTATTTAGCAATGACCATATTAAAAATATGCATTATTTTAAAAATAACCACTACAATTTTGTTTAAATTGATATTCGGAAACTATTTTACATAATAATAAAACTATATGTTTGCTCTTTTTTTGAAAATAAATTAAATTAATGTTAATTTACTAAAGAAAGATGTAAGAAAATTCGAGATATTTCGAAAATGGCTTTTAAGATTTAGTTAAATATGGGTATTGCATTTCATAAAAAAGAGTTTATTTTTTATTTCGGTAAAATATAAATCATTTAAAAACAGTTAACAAATAACTAATTTGTGAAACATTTTGTTCCAAGCTTTAATAAACTTTATGAGAAAGTTTTTATAATTAGGGTTCAAATACCTTTCGGGCCTACTGAGGGTGGTTTTTCCCTAAAGAGGTTTTCCAATATACTTTAACGCAAATGGTGGATAGATTACCTCTAAAATACTTCCTTTCTTATCTTTGTTCCATTAGAGTGATTATCATTTATGAGTATAGCCTGAACAGCTAATAAGACGCGGTGATAAAATAAAAAAATAAGAATTGAAAAGCGTGATGAATATTGAAATCATGAATATTTAGTTTATAAAAAGGGTACAAGAGATATTTTTTACGCATGTTTGTGTTTGATCCTCCAGCATCGGGCGCGGTGACCGAACAGGATGACGGTGATCAAGGAAGAAGAAGGACAGGCTGCTCTAAATAACGAATCAGAACCCCTCAACAACAAAAGTGTTCGTCTTCCCACGACCACCTCGGCCGCCAAGTTCCGACAGTACCTCGCCAGTATTATAGGTGAGAGTGGTAGCTCAGTCGGCCTCAATATGCCACAGGGTGACCTGGCGGTCTAGGAGTAAGGTGTCAGACTTCTGTACTGGGGGGTCCGGGGTTCAATCCGCGGTCCCGGCACAGATTTATCTGATTTCCAAACCCTTCCTTCATCTCTGACAAGACGTGTATTATCACAACTTGTGAATGTGGGGAATACCAGGCCTCCACCATGGTTCGGATCTCACGTTAAACTGTAGGTCCTCCATTTCATATTACAATAACACTACCATTACACATTAGCGTACGTGCGTACAACCCAAACGGGTAGTAAGACGTGGTGATAATAATAATAATATGTCACAGATAAGTGGGACAGATATAGTAGGATTCTGGAATAAGGGGTCATTTATAAAATGAAGGGTAGCAGGGGAAAAGGAGAAAGTTCAATATTAACTAAAATTAATTAAATGCTTCCACCTGTTAAACAATCGTGAGAACTTTCAAATAGAGTTTAAATTGTGGTTAAAAGATGTATGTCATATTTAAATTAATTAAACGATTTATTTACTGGGATATAAATGTTGATGTCTTGGAAAATGTTTATTATGTGACTTTTCCCATTTTCCCCTGTACCTTTCAAATATAAAAATATTTTTTTTGGGTTAGTGTTAATAATATTCTAGGCATACTATTAGTTCTGTGAAGAGTATGCCTCACTACCTCTCTCTATTACGTTAATAACTTTAGGGTTTTGTAGTACTCATTAAAATTAGTAAAAAAAATAGTCCTACTAAACAGAGATCCACAAATCAATTCACACATGTATACAAAGGCAATTTTGTTTTTCAGTAGTAGCAAAAAAAAAAAATCGTATAAAAAATGAAGTATTATTTGGGTTTACATGGCAAAAATTTACTACCTTATTATTATAAAACGTGTTTTACTTTTGGGCCTTCCTTTTCCACGCAAATGTATAACATATTTGAATCAGACTCTTGCGTATTCTTTGCAAATCTTCGGCTCTATTCAAATCGTCTGACAACAATTTTCAGCTCGCTGTTGTGAGTCTGCTAAATCATTTATTGGAGACGAGTACACTAAACCCTAAAAGTATACCGATACAAAACATCTTCAGAGTTTTAAATTCAGGGGGTCGAGGGCGGGGAAAAGTGACTGGTTTTAATCGACTTATCTTGAATCTCTGTGTAAGTTGGTTTGCAGACGACATTTTAATGATCACGATACTCCAATATGCTAAAGTCATGATCCCTTTTATTAACATACTGTATAATCTAGTGCTATTAGTTTAATTAATAAAATACCTCACCGGCTTTGGTGGCCGAATGTTTTAAGGTGTCCTTCTATCAATAGACGGGCCTTCCGATGACGAGGAGATCAAGATTCGAATCCCAGTCGGATGTATTCAAGGAGTTTTTTCCTTAGAAATGTTTAATCACTTTCCCTCTACGCAAATTTCACCTAAATTCAACATTCTTCAACCCTAACACTTTTGAGTAATCAGTACGTATGCGTATAAGCCAAACATATAGTAAGACGAGGTGCTGAAAAAAAAGTAGTGGACTTTTTTTTTATAGCAGTACGTATTACTACCCGTTCGGGTTATATGCCTATGTACTAATTATACTAATGGTTTAGGGACTAGGAAGGTGTAATTAAGATGAAGTTTACCCACATTTGCGCGGAAGTAAAGCGGAAAGTCATTTAGTAATAACCACCCTCAGTGCACCCGACTGGGATCGAACCCCGATCTCCCCGTTTTAGGCAGTCTAGTCCAATACGAGAGTGGCGCGTTAGACCCTGCGGTCACTGAAGCGGGTAATTATCTCCATGTTTTTAGGTTGGGGAATTTTAACGAAAATTGAATTTGAAGTTTTTCTCGCGATTTCAAGCTGAATTATATCCTTTATTTTCACTTTAGATTTGAAGTAGATATTTTTCCTCAATGGCCAAGTTAGAGAGAACATAAATTATTGCCATATATTAAGAAATAATTACCGTTTTACACACGGTTTAAGTCTCGCTAAATAAGTATATATATATATATTTTTTTTTAAAGTACGCCCTAGATATTATCGATTGCTCTAAATTTGAAATTAAAAACACTTGATATTAATTACTAACCTGAATTTTTTTTGAGCGGTAGCTATATTGAAACGGAAAAACTAATCATAAAACCATGTAAAAACTGATTTCTACAGGAAGCCCATTGCCAACCACCAACATTGATGTTAAGAAACTAAAATTTGACATTTTAGAAATATGTCCTAATTGATTTATTTATTAATTAAAGGGTTACCCGCTATGGTGTCCACATTGTATAAGGTGCTACTCTCAAATTTGCGTGTAGAAAGAGTGGAAAACCATGTAGTAGAAACCACCCTAGTACATCCGACCAGTATCGAACTCTGTTCTCTCCACTTTCGGTGGTCTAATCTAATTTTAAAGTAGGCCTTATATCATACAACCACCGAAGTGGGTAACATGTTGTTTTAATATTTTATGTTATTTTAAAAAGTCCATGAATAAACCAATTATAAATTTGTACTTAGGTAAATATTATTAGAAGAGCTTGATAACATTTTGAGTGATAATCTAACATCACTGAGAATATAATAATAATTTCCACATAGGTTAACATTGGTGACTTTCAATCAATGTTTTCAAATATAAAACTGTCGGTTACCACCACTCCTTCGCCGAATATTCTGTATATCAACAACACAACAAACAGAACCTATACCGTTAACTTACAACTTAAAAGGGGGATGGAAATAAATTCAAAATAAGTTTTAAATGTTTTTTTCCAATGAAACACTATTCTCGTTATTTTCTTTGAATTCATTTTTTTTCTTTGCCATTTAAGATATTTAAGATATTTAATTTTATTATATTTAATATTTAATCTTCTTATTTTATTATAAATATAAAATCATGTCAATAAATAATGAGCATGGAAACTTCGGTGCAGGAATGGCCCGTTAAGAGTATCAGCTATTTAAATAAAAACTTCTTAACACTACAATATTTACTATTTATATTTACTAACGTTACAAAAGCATTTAAAAATAATTTTCAATAAATATCTTAGAATCTTCTGTTGTACTCATACAAAAAATTGACTTAATTAAAAAAAAAGCTAGATCTAATTTCTTATCCTCTACCTTTACATCAAAAATACTCAAATCGGTGTAAAACGCTATTGAGAATAAACTAACTTCACCGAGTTTTTGTTTTTACTCGGCCGTTTGGCATTTAGTCTATTTATTCCGCTTTTGATGCAAAATGTATGGACCAATTCTGACGAAATTTGTCAGGGACAATTTTTGAACTTAGGTTGAGCAATGTATATAAGTTATAATATGGCTTTTTGAACTGATTATCCGTTAAAATATTATGAATTCTCAAAAAGTGTTGCGTTTAGTGGATCACCTTAAGATATTTGAATTTAAAATTCTAAGCAAACGATCGAGCACTTCAGATGTATATTTTTGTATTTTGAAAAAAATGGCGAGATTACCGTCTTAAGCCATGTAAAGAGCAGCTAATCACCATGAATATACCGTATTATTGAACATAGTAGTCTGTTTTCTGTTTAATTTGTTTGACAAGGGAAAATATCAACTTAAAGTCCAAGGAGAAATTTTAACTTGAAATCCAAAGAGAAATTTTTAACATAGATTGTAATTTTTCTCACCAACAAAGCTATCAGAGTATATGAAAGAAGAAAGCCTTGAAGAGATATCTTCAAAGCTAATCAAGAGTATCCTCCAAGATAAATCAGAACTAGAGTATCAGTATGCCGAGATGGTAGAGCTGCAGAGTGGAGCCTCTTCGTTCCATGTTCCTAACTTGGGTTTTGGTTACCTGGAGGATGAGGAGGATACATCGATATAGGAGATGGCTCAGCACTGTGACAATCTGCAAGTGTTGAAAGAGTCACTCAAGACACAGCAAGTCATGCTGAGGAATGCCGTCAACAATCTGAGCAGGGCTACAATTGGTGAAATGACATAAAAACAGTGTAGAGAACATTTGAGAGTTGATCCTGCTCCTCGTCTTAACAGAACATTCCAGAAACAGTTGGGGTATGGCACACCTAGCCACTTACAGTGAAAAGATTCAACGACAACTTTACCAGGTAGCTGTGCTCTCCATCCACTGATGGCATGGAAGGTTTCACTACTCAAAGGACACCACCAAACAAACCAGATCTTGTGCCGAATATTTGTCGAATGTGCCCTTTGTGTGGTAAGATGTATTACGCAACATCAACATTTGAAGAATTCAGTGAGCATGTTCACAGCAATTTTGGTGAAGAGGATGAAGAAATTAATTCTGTCATCAAAAATTTTGAAATTAATAAATAATATATGACTACCTTTAAATATTGTGGTATAGACCAGAGAGTTAAACCGGACTGTCATCGCCGAGAATACAGCACGGCTTTACTAAACAAATAAATATACACGAACAAATAAGTTCTAAGAAATGAAAAATTAAATATATGGTTGGATTAATGTGGTTTTTTTCAATACTCCATAATTATTTATATTAACCCGCCTCTGTGGCGTAGTTAGCAAACGCGCTAGTCGTGTTGAGCTAGACTGCCAAGGATGGGGAGATCGAGGTTCAAATCTCAGTCGGGTGAACTGAGGTTTTTTCCTAAATGGTTTTACACTCTCCCTCCACGCAAATGCGGGTTCACTTCCTCTAAAGATAACTTTTCAATTCACTAATCCATTAGTGTAATTAGTACTTAAGCGTATTACCCGAACGGGTAGTAAGACGCGATGCTAAATAAATAAAATAAATACTTTATATTCATATTTCCTTCATAGACTGAAAAGTGTTAGTGGTAGGCCTAAAACAAAACACAAAAAACTATAGCACAACGCATTATTGGTTTTATCTAAAAATATTAGGAAAACTGTCCATTTTTTATGTGCAAAGTTAGAAACTTTCTGAGTTATAGATTGCAGGTGGGAGGAATGAGTATAGTAAAAAACGCTGTCTAAAGGGAAATCTAAGTGTGAACGAATTATGTTTAGAGCTAAAAAGTTTTGGTGTAGTTGACTTGCTTTAGGGGCAAGTGTCTTGGATGTAGATAGTTTCAGAAGCAATGTGTTGCCAAGGGTGTCGTTAAATTATGCTCGCAAGTTAGAACGACGGCAGTAGGGGTTGGTCATAAACATCGTTAAATTCTGCCCAGTTATTCTGAGCTTAAGCGGAGTTTCGGGTAAAGTGGTAAATTCATAAATGGATTTAAGTGTCTTGAATAACGTACAGTGATCATTATCTTTGTATTTTAAAGCGTGACCTGATTATTTTCGACAATTATTCCAGGAGGGTGACCTGGTGGTCTAAGAGTAAGGCGTCAGACTTCTGTGCTGGCGGCCGGGGTTCAATCCTCGGTCCCGGCACAGATTTGTCTGATTTCCAAACCCTTCCTTCACCTCTGACAAGACATCTTGTGAATGTGGGGAATGCCAGGCCTCCACCGTGGTTCGGATTCCACGTTAAACTGTAGGTCTTTCATTTCATCTCACAATCACCCTACCATTACACATTAGCGTAAGTGCGTATAACCCGAACGGGTAGTAAGACGTGGTGCTAATAATAATAATAATTATTATTATTCCAGGAGTTCTACTAAAACCAATTTTCATTTATAGTTTTTTAATGCCAACAAATTTCAAATTCTTAACATATACAAAAAAGAAGATACATTTTTTAAGACATTATATCGAAAGTATTTTTTATATCTACGAAACAAATTTTAGATTTCTTTATTAAAACAAAAAAAGAAACATAATTTGAGTACCATCATATCAAAGTTTACAAATTTTGAATAGCGAAGCCGCAATCTATACACCATGTTTCGTAATTCATGTGCAACACCAAGAGAGGTAGTATGAGGATAGAAAATCAGTGGATTGCTTTAATCATCCGTGTGTCAAAAACACTTCTTACCCTTCGTCCCCTCGCCCCCACCCCCTCAAAAAAGCGAGAAAAGCCACAGGGACAGGTTGGCAACACGCGTCAGTTACATCAGCGAAACACGACAGGTTCGTGGTATTGACAACCTAACCCTGTTAGATGTGTAGTGAACAAGAGATGTTTGAATGAAAGTCTGAGCCATATGACCACAACCTTTTATTTAGAACAGAACATCAGGATTACAACAGTTGTTCAAAATTGTGAACATTACATGGCAAATCATGTTCACCTGGATTCGTTCAAAAATTCCTGGTACCATCCTACAAGCCGCTAGAACACATGTGACCAAATCTTCTGCACTAACCACAGCAAATCCCACAGAACATTTCATAAACCAGTCATTTTACATCCCCCCATACAAGTCCATGTATACCGGGCCGGCCACAGCCTTCTGCTGGCACGTGTTGATTGTGCGGTTAGTGTGCGTGTTGCCGACCTGCTCCTGTGGCTTCTCTCCCATTTTTGGGGGGTTCGGAGGAAGTGGTTCCGCCACCAGGTTGTTTACATCAATCCACTCCTTTTGTCTTCCCCATATTACCTCTTTGGTTTTCAAACATGATTTACGAAACACAGTGTGTATAATTTACGTAAGTTGTTGAATGTATGGTAGCTACAGTAGACCCATGGCTTCTTTGGTGCTGACTGACAGCCAACAACTATGCATATACCTAAATTTTGACTGTCAAAAGTGACAGCTGCTAAATACATGTTTTTGCAGATAATATGGTTCGGCGTAGGGATACATAATTTGGTCTGGTAACTTTTCAAAGCCGTCAGTCAGCACCAAAAAAGCCATGGGGTTACTGTATTTAGGTTTAAGAGTTCATTAAAAAAAAGTGGTTGAGGTAATTAAAAAATGTCCTAGCTGTTTATTTGAATAAAAATTACAAAAAGTCTGAACTTTTGTACTTCAAACTTTGCGATATTAATAAGTAAGAAAGTTCCCTCAGATGATTTTTCATCTTAGTACGACTCATAAGTATATAATTTTCGTACAATTATATCAACGCGTCTTACTACGCGTCCGAGCTTTGTGCATTTACTATTATAAATTATCTCGTTTTACTACCTGCTCAGGTTTTAGACCCCTACTTATATATAATTACTCTAATGGGATAGGGATTAGGAAGGAAGCATTTTAAAGGTAATCTTCCCGCAGTTGCATGGAAGGATAGTGAGAAACTATTTAGGAAAAACAATCCTCAATAAACTTAGCCGGGACTCGAACCATGCTCTCCCCGTCATCAACAGGCCAGTTTAACAAAGAGTGACGCCTCATACCATTCGGCCAATGAAGCGGGTATGAGGAAGGAAACTGGGCCCGTGGCATAGTGGTCATTGCGCCTCGCTTTGAGTCCAGGGGGACCCATGTTCGATTCCCGGTTGGTACCTTTGAGTAATTTTCCAGAAGGGGTAATTATCCAAAAGGTCATAAAGTTTTGGTTAATTAAGGCTTAAGATATGTTTAAGGGTTTCCACTGGTTTCAAATACTAGTATCCACTATAACCATCACCTCAGCTCATCGCGAATTGGAAAAGACCTCCAAGGAAAGGATGCACGATTACATTTATTTGTTTCCTGTACAACGGTACACAAATATCGGCTAATCTTCCCACCGACTAGGCTACGAGTGATGTGACCTAGACACGCGTGTACATATATAAATGAGGAGCGTAGAGCTTAGAAGAGATCTACCCGCATTTGCGTGGTTTAAGACTGGTGATCTTATTAGGAAAATTGCCAAACCCTTCCTTTACCTCTGACAAGACGTGTATTAATCATAACTTGTGAATGTGTGGAGTGCCAAGCCTCCACCGTGGTTCGGATTCCACGTTAAACTGTAAGTCCTTCATTTCATTTCACAATCATACTATCATTACACATTAGTGTTAATGCATATAACACGAACGGGTAGTAAGAAGCGGGTTTAATAATAATAAGGTGACCTGGTGGTCTAAGGGTAAGGTGTCGGACTTCTGTGCTGGGGTTAGGGGTTCAATCCTCGGTTCCGGCACAGATTTATCTGATTACCAAACCCTTCCTTCACCTTTGACAAGACATCTTGTGAATGTGAGGAATGCCAGGCCTCCACCGTGGTTCGGATTCCACGTTAAACTGTAGGTCCTTCATTTCATCTCACAATCACCCTACCATTACACACATTAGCGTAAGTGCTTATAACCCGAACGGGTAGTAAGACGCGGTGCTAATAATAATAATAATAATAATAATAATAATAATAATAAGGGGAAAAAATCATTAAGGCCGGCTGGGATTAGAGCCCTGACAAACCCGTTATTGACAAACCAAGACATATAGCTTAGCTTGCGTGACTACAAATACTTTTTTTTAATATGTAATTACATTTTTTTTTAAAAATAACTGCACACCTTGTAACATGGTCATCGAATTGCTTTAGTAAGAAAATTGTATATATTTGGAAGATCAAAGTTATAAACAGATTAAAAAAAAATAACTTTAGTTGTTTTATGCAAAAAAAATTATAATTAAAGGGAAATTTGATTTTTAAAATGATATTACTAGTTTGTTATTTGGTTTCAGTGAACCTGTCTAGCTTGTGTTATGGCTCGATCATGGCGTGGCCCTCCCCGACGCTACCGTTGCTGAAGACGGATGCGACGCCTCTAGGCTCTGGGCCAATGTCCGAAGAGGAGGCCTCTTGGGTGGGGTCGCTCATCTGTCTGGGAGCGCTCATCACCACGCCTCTGTACGGCATTTTACAGGACCGATGGGGCAGGAAAGTGGCGGGCTACCTCGTGGCCACACTCTTCGTCATCAGCTGGGTTCTCATCCTGTTAGCTGACAACACGGTGCTAATACTCGTTTCAAGGTCAGAGATCACAGTTGTTTTGAGTAAAGGGAGTATAAGGAGATGTTCCTCTTAGTGGTTCTAGGATTCGTCTCATGGTGAAAAATAAAATATCCTGGAAATAGTTTCCACCCATGAACCTTATTTTAGTGTTATCCCGACTGAGATATCCGGTTTTATAGACGGTACCACGAGGGAGTGTCATAAATTTATTATTTTTTCATTTATTTGAGGTATTTTACGTGAACTTTCTGAACCAACTGATTATATCAGTACACGACTTTCAAGCTAACTTAAATCTATAACAGACACCATCCAGACCCTAGACTGTGAAAGGGGAACACCACATTTAATCAATAATACATTTTTAGGCCATGGATGGAATTTAAGCCTAGACCCTTTTCTCAGTATACAGACACGCTATTGACTGAGCTAAGGTATTTGACCATAAATTTATTAAAGCGGGTAAACATTTTTGGTTGTTGTAATATAACCTCCTCATCCTGTTTATTTCTTCTTCTCTATTATTGTTTTGTGCTTACTTATTCACGCTATCCTCATATTTACTCTAATTTGGCAGCAATGGGGATAGTAGAATTTAAAGAATATATATCTACATTTGAGAGTCCGGAAAGCGGAAAACCAATAAGGGGGTAAAATAAAAGCTTAGTTCACCTAGTTGGCGTTTGTTCCCTGACCTACCTGTCACAGTCGAACCACACCGAAAGAAGCTAATTCCTTTATCCTAGTGCCCATCAATGTAAATCTATCTGTTCACTTATGTTATGTAACTTCAGGTGGGTTGGGAAGGGAACGCGTCCTAAACTACGTATTTTACAGTTTTTATAAAAAAATAAAATAGCTAAATTGTATTGAGAATCAAATATCCAAAGATATTATTTATGATTTTAGTGAGGATTACTCCATCTAGATATCATATTCTGAAAATTTAAAAAATGACACCTGGACATGGGAATCGAACCCGGTACCTTTGGCTTAGTACGCCAATGCTCTGGCCACTGATCTATCCAGAAATCGTCCCGTTCCAGGATTCGATTCTCGTGTTCAGGTTTTATTTTTAAATTTAAAAAATCCCATTATGATCATGACGAATATATTAAATAATAATGTTAAGCACCACGTATTACTACCCGTTCGGGTTATATACTTTAAGTACTAATTACGCTAATGTATTAGGAATTGGAAAGGTTGAATTAGAGGAAGTGAACCCGCATTTGCGTGGAGGGAGAGTGGAAAACCTTTTAGGAAAAACCTTCCTCAGTTCACCTGACCGAGATTCGAACCTCGATCTCCCCGTCCTCAGCAGTCGAGCTCAACACGACTAGCGCGTTAGCCAACTACGCCACCGAGGCGGGTAATATTTTAAAAAGCTCTTAATATTACTATGCATAGAATTAAACTAAACATCTTAGTTAAACCTGTAGGTTATCAAGCTTACCTTTCATTATTTCACTATGGTCTATAAAATAGGGCCATAGTGTAATCCGTCATGGTAGGACTGCTATATTTAAGAATAGGCCCAATATATGTACCATTCTGATGTTTTTTTAGTTTACTGTGGGAAAACTCTTGTTATAAAAAATTTCAAAAAATATTAACATTAGCTCCCGTCAGTTTTAACTCCATATTATGCTGGATTCTCACATAAAGCTACGCTAAGCTGTGCGACATTTTTTCTCGTGTGTTTCACACAGTGAGCTGTACCACGCTATGCTTTGGAAGGGTTAGTAGAGTATTTGAAGCCATCAAGATAGCATGGCCTTTTGTGGGTCTGTCCGTTGTGCGCATCGCAGTACAAAGTGTAGTGCGAGTGAGACTTAAAAATCGCCCTGTCCGCGATTTCACTCGCATAGTGTAGCTTAGCACGGCATAGCATAACAGAGCATAGTGCGATGTATGAACGTGTTCATTTAGATACGTGGATAGCGATATTAAAACATAGTATAGCGCAGTAAAACATACCATAGCATAGCGTAGCTTCATGTGTGAATTTGGCATAATCCTTAAAGTCATTAAAGACACAAGAAGATACAAATAAATTTTCTAAAAATATTTACTAACGTATGATGAAATTCTTGAACAGGTTCGTCGCCGGTACAGGTTCCAGTGGTACCCTGGTCCTGTGCTCCTCCTACGTTTCGGAAATGGCGCAGGATGATATCCGAGGCACCCTTGGCTCGTTCCTCTTGTTTTTCATCAACGCAGGGATCCTTTTTACATACGTTTTGGGTTCATACGTGCCGTATACCGCCCTCAACTTGGCTGGACTGGCGTTGCCCCTTTTCTTCGCCGCTTCATTCTTCTTCCTACCGGAGTCACCCGTGTTTCTAATCAGCAAGGACAGGAGGCAGGACGCTCTGCAATCTCTCAGGTCAACCATCTGTTTTCTGTAGTAGAATCATAGCTATATTTTCATGTCACATCTTATTACTCGTCCAAGCCATCCCCGTATACACACTGATGAGGTATGGATTAGGGAGGTATAATTTAGTAGAAATGTACCCACAATTACCTGGATGTAAAGTGAGAAATCATTAAAGAAAAATTCACCTTCAATCAATCCGATCAGGAATTGATTATTGATGTACCTGCAGTCAGCAATCTAGTAGAGTCGAAGTAGTTCCCATTTTGTTTAAATACTCTTTAGTCCAATGGTTCTCAAAGGGTTTGCTGGGTGTGCTGCAAATTTTCTTTAGTTTACTGAAACTTAATTTTTTTCATAACATTAAATATCTAATAACAGGGAAAATAAAAGAGAAAAATATAAAAATATAAATGTATTTATTTAAAATATTTGAAACAATAAATACAAATAGCAAAAGTTAATCAGACAAATGGGATTCTCCTTTCTTGCACAAAACCTTTATTCTTAGTCTATATATTATAAAATAATACCCCCATTTCTTGTTAAATGTAAATATGTAGTTCCCGTTTATTATTCTTTATGTTTGTAAGCACCGAAAATTCCAGTTCGCTGAGGTAAGTAGTAGAAACGGGCAACAGCGTTCTTTCAGCCCATTCAACCATTGCTGGGCACTCTTTCGATCAAATCAAATACTTATAAAGTAGTAACTATCTATATTTCAGCTGGATAGTGCTGTCTATTTACAGTTCAATGAGTAAGTTGTGTTGTTTCCTAAGGTGATACTGTATACGGATTGCGTACCCAGTCATATTCGTTAACGGTAAGATATAGGAAGTAATTATTCATTTTATCTTAAAGAAATGATTGATGTTATAAGATCCATCCTGATGTAGTTTCTGCTTGAGGATCTATTCCAGCTGTAAGAGGAAACTTTTTTAACTTATCCTTTTCCATTTGTAGTTTCCACAGTAAAAGCTTCCTTAGGAAAACATAAGTTTGTCACCTGAGGTTAACACATTTTCTTTTTATCTTGTATAGTTGAATTAAGACTATTTAAATACAGTAGTTTAGATTATTATTATTATTATTATTATTATTAGCACCGCGTCTTACTACCCGTTCGGGTTATACGCACTTACGCTAATGTGTAATGGTAGGGTGATTGTGAGATGAAATGGAGGACCTACAGTTTAACGTGGAATCCGAACCACGGTGGAGGCCTGGCATTCAGAAGTTTAGAATATCAGCCAAGTAGGTTAGCTTGACATATCACTCGTGGAATAAATTCAGTTAATTTAGCATCGAGTCCTACTACTTTTCAGGTTATATTCATTTTTGTTCGTTCTTACGTTTATAAAACCTTGTGAGAAATTTTCCCCTCGGCAACCAACGAATATTGGTGTGTGGAATTAATGTATCAAGGCGAGAGACCGCTTCATGACATAATTGTTTGAAAACACGTATTTTTATAGCTTATGACTTAATATAGAAGACCAACCTAATAATAAAGTCTAAAACATCTTAAAGTTAGGCTGAGAAAGCTTTCGCCATCAGAGCCTCACGACGGATGAAGAAATGAGTGGGGCCTATGCTCGGAAATTCTGGTTTTAGTCTTATAATGAAACCTTTGAATCTTCCATTCCTTTCTAGTGTACAAACAGAAGCACAATTTTTCCAGCATAGTACATTGCTTACTAGGGTCTCAGAGATGGACTGAATATATAATTCTGTGCTAGACAAAAAAAACTATCAATAATTTCATTATTTTCAACAAATCTTATGTAGCTCAATACAATAAATTTGTGGCTGGTGCCTGTTAATTAATCCAGCCTCAGGGCGAATATTCGCCCATCACTCTATTTTCCAGTTAAATTTTTCGCAATATTTTAAGACATATTATAAATACGACGAGAAATTTAATCATTTGAGAAAGGTACTGAAGATACTTATTTCTCAGCTGCATCTCCTAAAATGTACTTAAAAATGAATTTGGCATGTACGCAAAATAAAATCCTCACCAATGGTTTGAGGCTTCAGCTTTATCATTACTATCTTAGCCACTTGGTGGCAGGCTATTTGGGCTTTTTGAGCTATTGTTGATCCTTTTTTCTTAATATTTTGCTTTGAAGATGAATAAACGACTAAACTACTTCTTGTATTTGTCTGTCAAATGAATGTGTTTTATATTTAAAATAGTTGGAATCATACTATCATTACTAAATTTTTTCCACACACCATACATTCAGGAATCTGACAGTTTTCAGGACACGTATATGTGAATCCAAAGTTCAGGTAACAGTCGTTGTACTTGCTAGTTGTACCAAATAAAGATAACGGCCAGTGGAACAGATTGTATGAAACTCCCATTTGGGTTCGTTCTTATTTTAATTTCCACTTCGATATTCCACAGTTGCATTTGTAACTTTTTTCTAGTTTACTAAAAAACCTATCCATTTAGACATCAAAACTTTACCAGAAATAAGCACAAAATTCAAATACAGCACGTATTAAATAATTTCAAAACACATCAAACAGCCAGCAGACAACTCTCACAATACACATAAAAAGAATGGTAATGTTATTAGTTTAGCAGCGTATGCGAGTCTAACGTCAGTTCAAATTATCAACGGACAGATGACCTTGAAGCTAGATTAGGAAAATATCACCAACTAAGTGCTAGGTGTACCTATTCTTAATTAAAAGTTTAGAAGCCCGAGTGGAATATAAATATTTCTAGCCTTTTACATTCAAACTAAATAAAGACGGTAATCATGAGTCCAAACGATTTCATAGAGGAAGAAACAGAAAAAAAGCAAAATTTAATAGCAACTGATGATCCCAGTTTATATGAAAATGTTATTATTGATACCGCAGAAATCTCCCAAATCTAAATTATGGGGTTGGTGCAGGTCTGTTGCTATTTAACACACAAAATAAAACAAAAATGTTTGCATTGATCTGGTCTTCTTTCAACTGAAATATATATTAGCTTAGAAATTTCTCAAGGTGCCAGCAATATTTAAGATAAAGGTGATCTAAAATATCTGTAGAATTTTTTTCTTTGCCAGAATATCTGTGTTTTACAATTTGTTTCAAAATCTTATCTAGAGGTATGAAAACAAATTACTGGACGTATCTTACCAAAGGAAGTGGTCCTTTTTCCAATATCTATTCAAAAATTGAATAAATTTAATTTGAATCTTAAATTTTGTTTAGATGTAGAAAAATACTATAAATGTTAACTACATATTGAATATGTTCTTTTGGATTGCAAGATAATTATAATTAAGTAAAACACATATTGAAGAGTCTAAGAAAGTTTCTAAAAAAAAAGTTGACAAATTGGAATGTAGCACTATAGAATTTCTTTATATATAAAAGTTTACTAGCGTATAATAAATTGATACTTTCATCAAGTTCTCCTTATAAAACAAACATATGTAAATGATACAACTTTGAAAGATATTTTCAAGAATAACAATAAATAAAGACATCCCTAAAGTCAAATTAACTAGAAACATAATATTTTACTGAATTTAATGCTTGATTCTTAAAATAAATTGATATCTTTATCGAGTTTGCCCAATTAAACAAATACATTTAAATGTTACAACGGCTTTGAAAGCGATTAACAACAAGAACATGAAATAAATAAGGATATCTCCTAGATTCAAATTGACTGACAATACAATATTTTACTAATTTAGTGCTTAACTATTGTTGTAATATAAGCCCATTACACTGAGAAAACACGCAGAGCAGGGCAAACCGGCTGCTACTCCTGTGACGTCACAACTCAGATCCAGGCACGGAGGTTTTAATAGGTTCTGAATCTAGTCTAGTGTGAGAGTGACAACTTAGATTATTCGTCCATTGAAGTGGATATCATTGCTATTGAAACATAAAGTTACTGCTCACATTTCTTTAATATATCATGTAGCCTACTGTATGTAGTATCATACAAGATGGGAGATAGTCAAAATCTTCAAGTGGTGATATCAACAGTTCTTCTTCTTATTATTATTATTATTATTATTATTATTACACCACGTCTTACTACCCGTTCGGGTTATACGCACTTACGCTAATGTGTAATAGTAGGGTGATTGTGAGATGAAATGAAGAACCTACAGTTTAACGTGGAATCCGAACCACGGTGGCAGGCCAGGCATTCCCCACATTCACAAGATGTCTTGTCAGAGGTGAAGATCAACAGTTCTTGAATATATGTAAAGAGTGTCTTAGAATTTAATTACGACCTTTTCTTTTCGTTTAAAAATGTATCATCAAATGTTAATATTTTAATGCCAGATATTCAACTGTTAATTTCACCACGTGAAGAAAATTAAACTCTTGTTTCTACTAAAGTAATACAGTATTTAAATTATTTTGCCTTAAGATATTTTGCAATAAATACTGAAAAAACACTATACTTAACTAACTTTCTCTACACGCCCACTTTGTTCTAAGTTGAATTATTCCTATATTTAATATAAACCCTTACTGAGCTTTAAACATTTTCACAGGTGGTTCAGGGTCGGTATAAGCGATCAAGTAATAGAAGAGGAGTTCCAAAAAATTTCAGAACGTAACAAAGAAAGTTCTCCGTCTGGTGACGGTAAGAAGGTGTCGTTTAGAGAGATTTTCTCATCTCCGGCCACCAAGAAAGGTTTCATCATAAGTGTATTCCTGTGCGCCAACCAACAGTTCTCCGGCATCTTTGCGATCCTCAGTTTCACAGTGAACATCTTCCAAGAGTCAGGGAGCTCAATGTCAGCCAATTTAGCTACGATATTGGTCGGTGCCGTACAGGTATATGTTCAATGTAACTTTAAAATATTGCATTTTATTAAAAACTAACAGCTTTAAATTGCTCTTTTATACAGTGTGTACCGTAACAAGACCCCCTTCAGTGGTGAACATGAGACAAAAATAATGAAAAAAAATATTCATATAAACATTTGTCCCATTTGACCTTGTTTCCAAGTAACAGTTAAGTGATTCCAATAAACTATTTGTTTACCATATGCAATACCTCTCAACCTGTTGATTAAGTACGTTTATGGGTTATTCC
The DNA here is from genome assembly GCA_902151425.1 of Timema shepardi. NCBI lineage: Eukaryota > Metazoa > Arthropoda > Insecta > Phasmatodea > Timematidae > Timema > Timema shepardi. The sequence continues at coordinate 222,889 of CABFVX010000018.1, forward strand.
TGTTTGTTCATTTCATTTCATATTTTATTCTCATTTATTTGAGGCACTTAAGGTGCATTTTCTGAACAAACTGATTATACCAGTACTTGAGAATTTCCATTAGCAAAAGGACTTAACAGTTTTATCTGTAAAGGTATTTTTTAAAGATTGTCAGGGTTATTTTGGATGCCACAGTCAACATGAGACTTTAACCTTCAAAGGAAGTTGTTCTAAGAATTTTTATCACTCAAGAAAAGTCCTTCAATCCTGGCCGGGTTTTAACCCAAGAACCTTGGGTCCTCAGGCGTGCTCTTTACCTAAAACAACCAAAGTAGACTCCTGTTTGTTCGTTATAAATCTGACAAACACTTAGTATTTTTACAAGACTTGAAAGCTTGTATTCAGGCCGAAGGAGACCATTTTGAGAACTTCCTATGGGGTTAAGCAGCTCAACATTTCTGTAGTACAAACATGACTACAGTCTAGAAACAAGGTCAAATAGAACACATGTTTATATAAATTTATTCATTTTTTATGTCTCCTGTCCACTGATTAAGTGGGTCCCACATGTTATAGTATGATGTGTATATTTAGAACGTGTCGACCCGATATTTGCACATATTTACTTTGTTTTATGTGTGTCCTGACTTAAATTGGTCAATATGTTTAGTTTACTGTGTAAAAACTTATATGTTGGACCATTTGATTTCAAGTCTTTTCAAATAATACAATTTTAGTCAATTTTTCAGCTCACTTATAAATGTTCAATACCACTTTATACTTAAAATGTGCAACCATTTTAAGGCTTTTATAATTAACTTCTTTTCCTCTCTAATAGTATGATGAAATAGTTTATTAAGCCCTATAGATACTTATAACCATGAATATATTTCACTTTTAGATTATTATTTAAAGTACTTATTGCACTTCTTCACAGTTTCTGGGATCTTATTTTGGCACACTGCTCATAGACCGCGCTGGTAGAAGAATCCTGATGATTGCTTCCAATGGCGTCGTCTCCACTAGTTTAGGAATCCTTTCCGGATACTTCTTCCTAAAGCAGGTCAATATATTATATTATAGTAAACCAGTTATATAAAACTTCAAATGGATCATGGAAGAAAAAAGGTCTTAATGAACAGATAGCCCACATGTAAATTAGTAATAATTTTGTAGCCAAAATTGACATGCGGTAATACGACAAATATTCCCGCTTCCTCTAAAATGTGTGTTTTACAGGATAGTCACCTCCAATATAAAATTTAATGGATTTGTTTATTTAAATAGTTTACTTCTTGTAAAATTTTTGTTATTTCACACGTGTATTGATATAACAGATTTTCTATCAGCCTGATGTAATAGTTGACCGTCTCTTGGTATCTCACAAGGATGGTTCAATACTAATATTTTTTAAATATTCAGAATATACCTCAATAATACTAGATCGAGGTAAGAATCTCAGTCGGGTGTACTGAAGATGGTTTTCCCAAAGTGGTTTCCTACTCTCCCGCCACGCAAATTTGGTTAGACTTCCTATAAATATAAAGTTCCTAGTCCCTAAAACCATCAGCGTAGTTAGTGCATAAGCGTATAATCCAAATGTGTAGTAAGACACAGTGCTAAGAAAAAAAATCATACATAATACATTAACAAAATGATAATAGAACAGTTATTATAGAGAGGTGTGTATTAAAACATATAAGGGGACTTAATTAATACTTTGAATGGCATTTTTTCCACTTATCTCGATTCCTTTCATTATCTGTTTTCAAATCATAGCTTCTCTTTTAACACACTAGGTCGTGCAACCAGGTGGTTAACTATCGACATTTTCTCCTCCTACCTTCAGGTTTCCATTCTTGGGTCTTCTTTGGGGTACGGGGACCTTCCATTCTATGTACGTGGACGTACCATTTTAATCTCTTCCTTCCAATCTCATCCAGTTGTCTCAGCATGCATTGACCTTCGTATATCTCTGTTTCTTACCCTCTCTTCTCTTAATCTTCTGGCTGATATTATAAGGAAATTTATTTCGACTACGAGTAGTCTATCTTTGTGTCTGTAGTTTATTGTCCACACTTCAGCCCCATACAGGATTATACTTTGCAGAATTGACTAATATAGTCCTATTAATAATATTCCAGCTCCATAATACTAAATTCAGCATACCGATTGTATTTCTAACACTGCTGATCCTCTGGGCGAATTTAATGACTGAGGTTCTATTATTTTTCAATTATTGAGACAAGGTAACGGAAGATGTCTTCTTTCCTAATTTTTAATCCATCTATAAATAGTTCATCAGGATCATTTGTATTTTAATTTCGAAATTATTATAGCTCAAAAGTTATCACACAGGGTACAACAAAATGTTTATTTTTCTCATATAATACTTGTGCACGTAAAGACACCATCACAGGGAGTGTGTTTCATGTGCGCAGTTGGGTATAAACATGACCCGATACGGCTGGGTCCCCGTCGCCTGCCTGTGCGGGCACATCTTCTTCTTCGCCGTGGGTCTGGGTCCTGTACCTTACGTGGTGGTCTCAGAGATCATGGCCCCTCGGGTGCAAAGTCTGGCCATCACGGTGAGCGTGTGCACCATCTGGGGTCTCGCCTTCCTGCTCACCAAGACGTTCGTCAACATCCAGGGCTTGTTGGGCGTCCACGGCGTATACGGGATTTTCTCGACGGCGTGCACCGTCGGGACGCTTTTTGCCACCTACTACATGGTGGAGACCAAGAACAAGAGTCTAGAGGTCATCCTCAAGGAACTGGGAGGAGACGGGAAGAGACAGGGCAAGGACAGTGAGAGTTCGAACAGCGAGGAGGACACGACGGCAGTTTGAAAGATGGTCGTCAAGTGTGCTTGGGACGATAGCCTCTGAAATCGATGGCTGAACCACGTCCCAACAGCTATATCACTGCTTAGAGAAACCTTTTTACAGATACAATATAACAAATATGTCAGTGAGCAGTAGACCACAAGCCCTCCATGATATTTTCTTTATTAGAGACTTAAAGAGTTTTTCTTGGAATTTATAGTTTTAATATACCCTGTAATCTCTCCTTTCATTTGAAGATGATGTGTTACGTTTGTGGTCATATTAGAGAGAAAACTAAATGATTAATACTGTTTTCTATAGTATATTATATTAATTGAAAATAACAGTTTTAACGTGTTTTATGATATCAGTCTCACCATATATGGCATTTTTTAATACGCCCTAGGTAATAGACCAAATGCTTTGTGTTTTTAAATTAAAATCACTTGAGATGTGCTACTAAACAAAATTCAATTTATAAAATGTTATATTGGAATGGACAGCCAAATTACAAAACCCTGTGCATTCATAATTAGGTCTAGATTCAAAAAATGTCCTTGCCAAATTTCATTAAATTTAGTTTACACATTTGATAGTTATTGCTGAGCAAAAATCCAGACTGAAAGACAAAAGATTAAATGATCCAGTTAAAATAGATATTTATTATGCTTAGTCAATTAAATGGTAAATAAATACTAATGCTCAGGTGACGTTAGAATCCATCATAGCATACTTACTTACTTTATGAAATTAAGAACTCGAAATTTCATCGCTGCACTTACAAAGTATGCTACCTATTCTTATATTGAGATAATTCTCTTTAGTAAACCTCATTACACCCTATCTCTGTCAGGTCCATTCTAATGTTATCCTCCCATCTGTGTACAAATCTTCCCAATGGTCTCTTACCATTGGGTTGCCAGTCAGTAACCTGAAAAATTTGTAGATTATCCCATTCACCCCACATGTCCTGCAACCGTAATCTACTAGACTTGATTATCCTAACAATGTCTTGTGAGGAGTACAACGTATGAACTCATAAATATATAACCTCTTATACTCCCCAATAGCAAAATCCCTTTTTGGACCAAATATATTCCTAAGGAATTAGTTTTCGAAAACCCTACATTTGTTTTAGACATGTAGGGTAAGAGACCATGTTACACACCCAAAGATAAAAATCCACTAACACTACTCTTTAATATAATATGAAATTTAAATTCCTGTACAGCAGGCAAGATGTCAACAACTTACTGAACGAATAAAATCATGAATTTCCGACTGTATTTATTCCTAATTTTCAATCTATTGTTGGTATTGCTAGTCAAATTGTTCCTAAATATTTAAACTCACTAACCCAGTCAAGTGATATGTTTATCGCAGTATTCTCTATATTATCATCCTTAGCCAGTATTCTCCATGTGGCCATATACTTAGTCCTTTCATTAATCAATTCTAAACCTATATCCTTACTAGTCTTCAGTATAATGTCTACATTTCTTGCAACAGCTTCTTTAGTATTTCACAACAAAATTAAATCTGGTGCGTGACAAAATATCTGCATTGTAAAGTTAAATGTCAAACCCTATCTGCTCTCATGCATTAGCCTAATAGCATACTCTAGGGCTAGATTAAAAAGTAATGTGGAAAGTGGATAGCTTTTTCCAACCCCTTATGTATTTCGAAATTATTTGATAAGTGACATCCAGCCTATTCTCTGCTATGCGTATCAGTCAAACATAATTAAGTCAGCTTAAAAAAGTGTTTTGGGTATCCCAAGCTTAGCTAAAATTTCATATAATCTATTTATTTTAACTGAATCGTAGGCCCTTTTAAAATATAGCCTATGTATCCTATATTTGATGAACCGTCATGTTGTTTTGCCATTTAAAAAAGCTTGCCGAATAGTACAAGTTTGATCCTATGTTGACCTATTTCGTCGAAATTCACACTGATAACCCCCAATTGTTTCCTCTGCATACGGCATCAATCTCATAAAAACTAAGTTAGATAAGATTTAATGGCATGTTGGTAGTCATGAAATACCTCTATAGTCATTTCACTCTGTTTTATCTTCTTTTTATCCTTCCATTATTATGGTAATACCTCATGGTTCTATTTGGAACATAGCAATTTATGAACTTCTATTACAAACTTATCACCACCTCTTTTTATAAAATTTGTTGGAACTTAACATATAACTGGATATTTATGGTCATTTAACTTTCTAATGACTTCTTTGACTTCACTATTATTTCTATCTGGAACTATTGGTTCAGCAGTATGAATTTAGACACCCTCACCCAATTCGGACACTTCATAAAGATTCAAAATATGCCTGAAAGAGTCGTTCCATCTACCCAAAACCTCGTTCATATCTTCCATCATGTTATCATTCTCATCTTTGACTAAATTGGCCCTATCCTGAAAACTTTTCCTATATCCGTTAATACGTAAATAAATTTCCTTAATAATACTAAGTTTGTTTTGGCTATTTTGTTCTATCTCGCTAACTTTACCTTTTAAATACCCTCTTTTTGTTTCTAAATAAGGCGTTGGCCTTCCCTTTTACAATACTAAAAGTGTATAAGATCAAAACGCTAGAACTTTCTAACAAACGTAGTTTTGCTTCCTTTCTCTCCTCTATTAATTATAACATGGATAAACAAAATTACAACATGGACACAATGATCAAACTCTTTTGCTATACGCCCCAATTCCTTATAACAGGAACGAACCCTTTTCTTGTAAACAGGGTCGTTATTTACACATCATGTAACTATGGTATGGTTTGAATGTTATGTCCAGGAGAGAAGCCTTCGACTTCAATTTATCTATTTTTTCTACTGTCCAGCATCGAATCCTTCAGAAATCGTTAGGTATATTAATTAGTTGTAACAAATTTACGGCAGTAAAATGATCCAACACAGATTAGTTATGGGAAGCTTCTTTGGCATTGTGAATTATTTTTGAATAACTTTGTCAATCTAAATTAAAAATATTATTTCTAAAGAATAAATAAGGTAAAAAATGAAAACTATTTATTTACCATATATAGCTATAGTATTATAATTCTTTATTTTGAAGCCGGAGTTGGTATATTTTTTACTGAATCCACCAAAAACTGCTTCTGACTCAGGATCCACAGACCTGGTTATATCTAATGGTTTTGTTGTTCATTTTGGGCATCAACCAACTAAATCACGATGATTTGCTCAAGCATACATTGATGACCAAAGTTAATGTTATGGCTCGATTACTCTAACCAGGCTGTAATTTTTTCACAGAAATAGCACAAAGATAAACTGCTGTACTATGATTTGTTTTTTTATATCTGAACTCCGGTGCGTAATTTATTCATGTCTCTCCTTCCCAGGATATTTATTAATCTAAGATAAGTTTGAAGTTGATTCAAAAATTATTGTACAGGTACTTAACAAAATAAATGGCACGGAACTCCGCACGGAATTTCTCGCTCTATTGTTTGAAAATGGAGATATTTACTCAAAACTCGTAATATACCTGTATGTGAAACGAAATAATATACACTAGCAAACCCAAGCATAAATTGCTCTATACTTATATAAAACTTTTTTTATAGTTCCGGTTTTAAATTTTATTATTTTGTTTTTAAAGAATTAATGTCCCCATTTGTCGGTTTGGACCGATAAAAAAGATCAATGTTGGGTCCACAAGGGTCAATCCTTCGCATTAAAATGTCAACTTCCTGTTAAAATTTTCGACATTTTATTAGGTGTTGCAAATCCGCATTCCATCGCATTGCTATAAAATTCCTCATTTATAATAATTTTGACCGTTAAAAAATGTAAATACTAACTATTGAGTCTAAAATGTAGTTAAATCATTGTTGTACAAACATTTTTCCTAAGATAACATTTTGAGAGACTTACTTATATTTAATTACTCAAAGGCATTGGAGAATTATTGCGTTAAATCTTAAGTAGTATCTCTTTACAACTAAAGATCACAAAATTGTATTAATATAATTACCAATAGATAATAAACTGTTGATTTAATAAATATATATTCCATATAAAAGTTTTTTTATTTTTAATAGTACTACAATGTTGCAATGATAAGTTATTTAATATCTCAAATAGTTGTGGAGATAAATAAATTTCAGCTTCTGTAAAGTACCCTAAAAGTCATTTTCACGGGAAAATGAAAATAGTCAGTTTATTTAAAATCTTAATAAACAACTAGATACGAATTTTAATCAAAATCGTTAGAGCCGATTTTGAGAAAATCTAGTTTTTCTTGAGTAATTTTTTTTTTTACGATCACAATAGCGAGAAAGTAAATATTGGGTTATTTACGCCTATAATTGATTAAATAGTAAACTTCGAATTACCCGGGATTTAGAATCATACGCACTAAATATTCACCTCGGTATTCGAAACAATTTATTCAAAGGAAATTTGGCATTTTTTGAAGAACAATGGCTAAAAGATCATGACCAAAGTTGAGGACAGATTTGTAAAATTAATTATCCATTAGATAAAACTGAACACTTAAATTATAATATAATCTACACGAAATACAGGGGCGAATTAATTAAGGGTCAGTGTGGACCAAGTCGTTAATGTTGTCTTTGTGGTAAACAAGCTTATAAATAATCATGATATTCTAATGTTAATTTTGAGAACTCGGCTTTAGCCAAAAAATAATTCACAGTTTTGATTAAATACATAAGATACCGGCTATTAATTTTATATGAAAACCATATTAAAAGTGGCTTGAAGTGTATTTAAAAAATTACTTAGGTAAATTAAGGATGGAAATGCCATATGTTCTAAGTACCAAAAATAAAATTTTACAAGAAAGACAAAAAAACTTTCTCTAACTACATTTCGTATGTTTTTGTCTGAAAAAACTATTATAAAATAAATGCTATCATACAATTATTGTTGAAATCCATCTTTATTGAACCACAATAAAATAATAAAATTTAATAGCTAAGAACGTTCTAAGTGCCATATACTTACCCAACGTTCTAAGTGATTAATACTAATAATACTTAGCACCGCGTCTTAGTAACAGTTCGGGTTATACGCTTAACATATGTTCTAAGTGTACTATGATGACAAGACATTTAGAACAGCTGGCAGACAAAGGCAATGGCCTATACAGCTAGCACTTTATTTTGTTATCAATATTATGAACTACTTCCAAAGCTTATTGACACTTGTAACAAACGTAAACTATGGCGCATGGTATATAGATATGGCTCCATAAAAACCGATTAAAAATAGTATTTAGAAAATTTGACATTATCACCATTCAAACATTCTCAAAACAAACTGTACAACTAGACCTGAGTGTTTGTTTAGCGAGAATTATTATGTATTAACGTTAACTAAAATAACTATTGTAGAATTAGATCCATCTCATAAATATTAAAGACAATATTGAAAATCCATATTTACAAAAAAAAAAAAGATTTTTTAATCAAATTAAATGTAAATTATTTTTAACTGCCTTGTTTATTATATTTTCTAGTAAAAGTAGAAATAGGCCATCTCTTTTAGAAACAAAATCTGATAAATTTAGTTCACGTTAAGCTGTGATAAATATTCGTAACCCTCTGTTGTTTTCAGTTTTTGTACTATATCATTTTTGTTACTAGCTTAGTAAATAGTTTTAAATGCGTTTTTATCCATTGATATGACTAATATTTGGCCAAGGTATATTTATTACAGAGTTAATAAGCTAAATATTTTATTTATTTTGTGTTTTTCCTGTACTTATGGCAAAATAAAATCCTAAAATCTTTTAAGATTTGCTGTAGTTGTTAGTCATTGCAACCAATAATGAATAATGAATTTTGAGACAAAATAGGTGCCTCGCACCTTATTGATTGTTATAATACTCGGGCTATATTTTATTTCTTTGTTACCCAGAGTATAATGTCCGATTTCCATAGGAATGGCCTTATTTGACATCTAGAAACTTACTAGATATACCTTCCACGTATTCATATGTCAAATAATGTGATCTGTAGATGTCACTTTTGATTCGTATAACCGAACTGGTAGTAAATGCAGTGCTATTACCCTATAAAATATAAGTATTTAAATTGTATTATTATTATTATTAGCACCGCGTCTTACTACCCGTTCGGGTTATACGCACTTACGCTAATGTGTAATGGTTGGGTGATTGTGATATGAAATGGAGGACCTACAGTTTAACGTGGAATCCGAACCACGGTGGAGGCCTGGCATTCCCCACATTCACAAGACGACTTGTCAGAGGTGAAGGAATGGTTTGGTAATCAGATAAATCTGTGCCGGGACCAAGGATTGAACACCGGCTGCCAGCACACCTATCTAAATTGTAAAATTATATCAATTTTGGCATAAAAAAAGTTTGTATTACCTATAAGATCCTTTTTGTGAAAACCATAATGTAGATTCCCGCTAGGGCTATCCGCATGGTTACACTATTTGGTAAGGGAAGATAAAAGTAGATTTTAGAGTAAATGTAACCCAATTTGCGTGAAAAGAGAATGTTAAAACCCTTTAAGAAAAACTATCCTCAGTGCACCAAACCAGAATTCAAACCCCTGATCACCATTATCTTCAAACACTGGCTGTATCCGAACAGTCAAGTACACTTGACGTGACGCAGAATTGATGAATTTAAACTTAACATACACTCGAGATCGAAGAATGCAACAGACTATTTGGACGGCAAAATATCCTTTTCATACCCTTAAGTCCGCGGTGCTGCTTCCTACCAATGATCTTAAAGACTATTTTAAACGCCATCTATGAACCCGAATTAGCGTAGGCTACTTACAGATTTGTGGTGACTTATTTTCACAACACAACACAATACAACTCTACAACATTACAAAACAACCGGCATATTTAACGTAATCAAAGAACAAATTACTCTATGAGCTCTATCTCTAGCAGACGAAAAATTAAACTATTGCTGATCAAACACCACATTGACGGCGTGTCAAGGGTGACTTGCTGTCGCCCTTGGACCCAAGGGCGTGTGAGGGGCGTATTACTACACTTTGTGACTATTCGGAAGTATCTGCACTTGATCACGTGATTTCTAATGCAACTATCAAGTGAACGTCATGGGTTGACGGCGCGTGAAGTAGACTATTCGGATACAGACCTAGTCAACTCACATATTCTAGATTGATTTTTACAGGGAAATATTATATGAATATTAAGAACGATACAATTATATTTTTAAAGGTGCCCAGTTGAACAATAGATTAGCCAGAATAGCCGAGAATTTGGTTGTGTAGAAATTAGGACAATTAAAAACTCACCTAACGAATGTAGCTCAATTGAATGATAAGTTATGTCCTTGTAAGCCAGCTTTCTTGATATTATATTTTTGCCATGATCATTGTTTATCACTAAACTCCCTTCCACACTACTAAAACATTAAAATTAGAACACTAAACACACCAATACAACAATAAAATTCAACAACTAAAATAAAAAGATGACTTCACACAGAGACATGTTGTTTCTTGGAGAGGTATGAGCCAACTGCCGGTATTGGCAAGTAAAAAGAAAGGGGGAAGTGAGAAGCGCCTGTCCAATCAGAAAAATAGAAGGCCTTTCATTGGAGAAGTAGTAAAAAGAGTGTCAGTTCCAAATTCAAAGCAACAAAGTAAACTAAAATCAAAGTACCTATTGAGTGAAATAACACAAAAAATAATATATTTATTACCAAGACTAAACACCTGTAAAGGATTTAAATCTACGGCTTTTAACTTTTTTTATTTTATCATCGCGTCTTACTATCTGTTCAGGTTATACGCATATATGTTAATTTCTCTAATGGGCTAGGGATGAGGAAGGAAGCATTTTAGAGGTAATCTGCTTGTATTTGGATGAAATGAAACCGTAAAACCATTTAAGAAAAATCCCTATTAGTAGACCCGAATGAGATTCGAAATCCAATATCCACGTCATCAACAGGCCAGTCTAACACGAGAATAACTCTTTGGACCCATTCGAACACTGAAGTGGGTTTTTGGGTTTTTAACTTTATTTATTGGAGGTATTTAACGTACATTTTCTGAACTGATTGATTATATCAGCACACGAGAATTTCCATGAGCGAGCGTAAAAGGTCCTACTAATTTTGCCTGTAAAAGCAATTTCATATAACTTTAAAGGTTTGTTTACATGCCACAAACGACATGATAAAAAAAACTGTCTTAATTCACCTTAGAAGTAAATTGTGATGCGAAATTGTATCGCTGAAGAAAAATCTGTTGACACCAGCTAGATTTGAACCCCACGTATACCAGGTCCTGAGGTGAACACTTTACCTGAGGACCACTGAGGAAGAATGTCTTGTCTAATAATTAATTCGTCGATCACAGTGGCTAGTTAGTACGTTTTGTCTCCATTGTGTCTTTCTACCCGTGTAAAACATAATTATCAATTAATTACGTGGCAAGTATTAGGAATATATAATTCAGATGAAATGGACACAAATGTGCGTGGAATGAGAATGTGAAACTATCTAGTAAAAAAAAACTTATTACACCTAAGATAGATTCGAGCGCTGACCTCCTCATTACCAGCAAACCAGACTAAATGAGCTTTACGTTTGGACCACGTGCCAATAAGTGGTTGATTAAAGAAGTAGGAGATGAAAAATATACTACATTAGGAGTGCTCTTTAATTCAAGTGTGAATAGGAAAACCACAATGAAAAATGGAAAACCATCATTTGATGGAGATTAGAACCTATACCTCATCCACCACTTTATATACACATATATAACTGACGTCAAATAATACGTGACCATGTATGTGGGTATGTATTCAAAGCAATCATTTTCAATTTTATTTTTAAAAACAGTTTGGGGGTGGGGGGGGGTGAATGTTTGAGCTAATTATGTAAATTAAAACTATACTAAATAAAGTGACAGCTGTAGATCATATTACTTGACGTATGAATATGTGAAAGTAGATATAGTAACTCTTCAAAGTGTCAGATAAGGCCTTTCATATGAAAATTGGACTTTAAAATGCATTATGCAATCATTAAAATTATATTATTCAAAATATTGTAAAATATATATATTTTACATACAAACTTGTATACAATCTCCGCCATTATTCATTCTCCACTATAAAAATAGCCAATTTGAATCTCTGTGTAAAATATATGTATAAATAACGGGAACATTTAACGTATGATAGAGGCAAGATTTTTTTTTTTTTTTTTAGTCCCTGCTAATAAAAGTCCGGCATTAATCTCCCATTACATTTGATTTCGTTTCTCGGTCGACTCCCTTCCAAACATATCCCTCCCTTCTCAACTCAGCGTGCTATTGTTTTGTAATTGAATGCAACGTTGTAGCTTTGTGTTATTTGTGAAACAATATCTTTCAGAAGGGCGGGTTACACAACAGACCCTTTCTACTAACAACAAAACATTAAACCGGTCCGTTGCGTCATACATTGGGCAGATGGATAGAGAGCGGGGTCAAAGAGGAAAACGAGATAGAGGAAAAGATAGTAAAAACAGTTCTACCCAGTGTCGTGACTCGTCAAGTGTTGCCAGGGTAGTTAAAACTGTATCTGCCATAGATTGTTTCCCATTTGACCAATCATACGTAAGCTCTGATCTTTATACCTCACATGGGAGTGTATGTTTTTTATTACTTGAGCAATAAGTTTTATATACAGTGGCGTGTCGTGGAGTGTTACAAGGGTATATAGAGATAGCTATAACGGTATTTGTCATATGTTGTTTCTAATTTGACAAGTCATATGTAGGCTCTGATATTAATACCTCACACGGGAGTGTATGTTATTTACTACTTGTTTGATGAGTGTTACACTTAGTGGCGTGTCATGAAATGTTTCAAGGCTAGGTAGAAATTGTTAAGGTCCCCATACATGGTCATTCCCGGCCTGATGCCGGGAGTTTCATTCCAAAACTGCCCATGTGTGGGGTTATTCACACCAAACATGATGGATTGACACGCCACTTCACTCCAGGAATGAACAATACAACCTGTTTGATTTTTTTTCGGAGTGATGGCGCACCAAAACTGATCGTGTGTGGGCAGCTGCAATCCCGGACTGACGAACGCATGCGCAGTTAACCAACAAATTCATAGAACACGTGGTGATAGTCAATACAGCACCTGTTTATTTTGTTTGGCTTTGTTCAAGTCTTCCAAGGATCTCCCGGTTGCGAGAAACCTAAGCGTTACTATCAATATTTCCTCTACTGGGATTGCATCTCTCATCAATGTGTCCTGTTTGTATATTAAAGGACCAACTAGCGACAGAAGTCTTTGAAAACCCTCAGAGCTCATTAGCAAATAATTTTTATAATCGTCTTTAGAGTTTATTTCAAGTTCACGCAAAAGAGAGATGTCTGAAAATGTGTGTCTTTGTTGTAACCAACGTTTTGACCATAGGTTCTACCGTTTTTTCTCACTTACTTTAACATCTGCCAATAATAAAACCAAAGCCATAGCAGCACTTTTCTTAGACATTTTTACGACCTCACGGGACAAATCACATCAGTAAACTACGGCGGCGTCTAGCAGGTCTTGTCGTGACACGTGTGTGGAAAATTCCTGGCCCGCCTTGAATGACACTCACGGGATCATGCCGGGAATAACTGTATATCGGCACCTTTAAAACTATACATATGATATACTGTATCCCACATTGTATCTCATTTGACTAATCATGCGTAGGCTCTGATCTAAATACTTACCATTGGGGATGTAAAGTTGTTAAAACCCAATCAATGAGTGTTAAGTTATGTAAATAATCCACAGGTGCTGTTTAAACAAGTTTTTGCTATCGTGGCAACAGTAGTCCAGATAAGATAGTTTTTTTTCCTTAAAATAAATATACCATCCACTTTCTCAACGTGATAATTAGTAAAAAAAATCGTAGAAATTGAATATATATACTTTGGACTAAATCGGCTCGTAGCTTTAACGTAAAAAAAAATTCATAAAAGTGCCGAAAACTGATTTTTCAATTTTAAGGTGAAAAAAAAATGTTTTTTAAAGACAAAAAATAGCCCGTGATAGCGCTTAAAAATACAAAAAAATTAGCCCTGTTCGATTGAAATCAGTTCATAACTTTTTCCGATAAAAACTAAAAATCGCAAAAAAATTGCCATTTATTGACATTTAATTACAGGGGTTGTATTGGTCATAAGAAATAACAATATCGATAATTATTGTTAGTAACAATTTTTTATTATTAACTTTGATTTTATTTGTGTTCCCAAAACACCGAAACAATATCAATATTTCGTTGTTTTTTTAATGGCAAATAATACCATGTCTATGTGAATCGTCAAAAATAGCAATTCACCATTTGCTTCTTATGTGTCAATAATATGCCCACTATTAATATTTCAGCGAGATACCCCACTTTTAAACAAATAAGCATCAATTTTCGTCCAGTACTTGCCGAGATTTCAAGATTTTTTCCGGCTGAGCGAATTTGAAGGCGCGCGATCGCTTTCCATCGCTCGAAACCCAGCCTCCAGAGAGGCTTCCCCCACCACGTCACCACTTCTCCGGTCGCATGCCCGAGCGCCCAAGGCTACAAACACACCGGTTTTCAGACGCTTTTTTAGGTATTAAATTGGACCCTGCTTACATTTCATTATATGTAGGTTATAGATAAACTCTTTGCGAATAAATAGCGCTTTGAAAAATCACTCTATGACCATTATTGGCCGCTTCCAAGCCGTTTTTCGGGAACACCTGTTTTTACATACTCTAGATTTCCACCAATATTTATAAATATTTTTGAACTAACTTTTTATTTTTGGTAGGCACTAACAATAGCTACAATTTAAGCCTCAAAACAAGTTCCTACAACAATTACGACCCCTGTTACTAAATGTCAAAAAATGGCCATATTTCACGGTTTTTATTTTTTATTGAAAAAATTTGTGAACCGATTTCAATTGACTAGGACTTATATTTGGTCGTTTTAGGTGATATCACGGGATATTTTTTGTTTTTCGAAAAAAATATTTTTCACACCTTAAAAGTGAAAATACCTGTTTTTGGCAAATTTATTAATTTTTTTAACGTAAAAGCTACAAGCCAATTTAGTCCAAATTATACACATTCAATTTCACCGATTTTTCTTCTAATTATAAAGTTGAGAAAATGGATGGTAAATTTATTTTAAGAAATGAATGTTTTTCCTCTATCTTACCTGGTTTACACGCCACGCCACGCCAAGTCGGAGGTTGTACATTTCTGTCGTTTGATGGCAGGGGAGTTTTGATATTATTATTATTATTATTAGTAGTAGTAGTAGTAGTAGTACTATTATTATTATTATTATTATAATCACCGCGTCTTACTACCCGTTCGGGTTGTACGCACTTACGCCAATGTGTGATGGTAGGGTGATTGAGGGATGAAATGGAGGACCGACAGTTTAACGTGGGATCCGAACCACGGTGGAAACTTGGCATTCCACACATTCACAGGTTACTAAAATAGTGAAATTATTGGTGACCTGAAATTGAGTGTGGGTATAAAGAGGATTTTTAAAAGGAATGTACCTACATTAGCGAGGAGAGGTGGATGGGAAAAACCCCAAAGTGACAAAGAACACGTGAAAAACAATTCCCCCTGTACACCTCGATTTCCATGTATCAGATATTCCAGTTTTCTGTGAGCCTGACGCTTTATAGCACTTGACCACTATTACTGGTAGTACCATAGTAAACATGAATAGTTTCTAAAATAAAACTTTAGGTAGTAGGTATTAAAATGGATTAGCAATTTCACTTAAGGTGGGGTAGAAGGACACGCGAGAAAAGGCCAATGTTTTGGCAGTTTTTATGACAAAACTTTTTTTGTCCAAAACAAATAAAATTTTGCTTCAGTACAAACATATAAATTAAATTTCTTCTCATGGTGATATCAACAATGGTCGAATATCTTTCATGAGCATGGCGGCATTATATAACAAACTTTTTAAATGAAGAGAAAACGTTATCATTAAATTCTAGAACATCCTTGATATTCAAGAACTGTTGAGGTCACCATGTGAAGAAAATTAGATTCTATATTTGTACTGGAACAATTTATTATTTATTTGGTTAAAAAAAAAAAGTTTGCCATAAAATCTGCCAAAACACCTGTATTTTCTTGCATCCCTTTCCATCCCACCTTAAGGAATGTTTTTAAGAGACTTTTGATCAAACCCTAGGTAGGGTAAGTATTTATTCTAATTTTTACCTCACGTATTAATTTTTACCGGTCTGGCCTGTACTAAGTTTAACTACACTAATGGGATATGGCGGATAAGGGATATATTAATTAAAAATAATATATTAGCATTTGTGTAGAGGGAGACTGAGAAACCATTTAGAAAAAAGTAACACTTATCTCACGGTACGTACAGCCGGTATTCGAGCTCTGACCTTTCCGTCATTAACAAAACAGAATATATTAAGCTGACATTAAAGTCTGTACGCTCACCAAAAGGGTTTCAAAAGTGCAAATTCGGAAAGAAAAAACTGCCATGTCGAAAGAACGAATATAACTTTTGGCGTTGCTCCTGAATTACTTAAAAAGCAACATTAAAAAATATTATTTTATTTATATATGATATATTTTGTACTTTTTTTTTACATTTTAAAAGCTTTCTTTATTTAGTTAGTTAGTTTATAATTACTTCATTTGATAACGTTTAAAAGAATTTAACATCTTCTCTAATGTAATATTATAATTTTTAGAGGTGACCTGGTGGTCTAGGGGCAAGGTGTCAGACTTCTGTGCTGGCGGCCGAGGTTCAATCCTCGGTCCCACTACAGATTTATCTGATTCCCAAACCCTTCCTTCACCTCTGACAAGACATCTTGTGAATGTGGGGAATGACAGGCCTCCACCGTGGTTCGGATTCCACGTTAAAACTGTAGGTCCTCCATTTCATCACACAATCACCCTACCACTACACATTATTGTAAGTGCGTACAACCCGAACGGGTAGTAAGACGTGGTGCTAATAATAATAATAATATAATTTTTAGAAACGATCTTCTGTCCAGGTAACTTTATGGCAATGTCTTTCAAAAATATTTTTATCCATATTTTTAATCACATTCATTTTAATTTAGCTAAAAAAAATATAGGGAGAGACTATGCACAGATGAAAGAGACATAAAAGTAATTAGAGAATAAACAAGAGTAAAAAAAAAAGTCGAGGAGTGAGAGAAAGAAACTGTTAAAGCGTCACAGAGTACGGTACTCTTGGAAAAAAAAACCCAACATGGTGCAATTAGCCAATAATGTCCAGGCGTCATATCGTAGCGCCTGCGTCAGGAAACCATTATCATTATTCTCATCATTAGTCAGCGCAAATAGTTCCGGGAGAGTTGGGAAGGGTGTATTTTATAGGGTCGGGAAGGGTGCGTTTTAGAGGGATCCCAGAGTAGAGGTGTATTTAGGTTCACAAAACCACCCGCCATATTTACTTTGTTTTGTTCCCGCTTTATGCCATGTTGTTTCATTAGTTGGAGGACAGTCCTATTAAACTGGTACTATTTCAACCAATCTGTAGTTATCAAAAGACTGATCTAAACACCAGACACAAGGTGTCTAATAAAAAAGCATTGTTTGTTCAAACTCAAGAATTTAGTTGTGCGGCGTCAACTTTTTTTTATTTAAATTTAAATCTTAGTAAATTAATTATACGCTTTACTCATTGGTGGGTATATGGACAGAGGCGTTAATCTTGTCTTGGCTATTTCACAAATATGGGTGGGGGAGGGATCAAATTCCATTCGAATTAACGTAGATGATTTTATTTAAATGTTTTTATTTATTCTGGCAATGTTAAGGTGTTACACCTTGACTCACCAGGTTACAAAAATAAGTTTAATGATTTTGTTTCCACATATAGTTTCTCAATCTCTATCTTCATTAAAGTACAGAAACACTTAAAATTCTACCGTCCTCATTTCTACCCCAATACTGTGTATATATATATTTGTGTGTAAGGCCCGGACGGGTATTAATACGTGGATCAGTGAAAAATAAGTTTCTATCAGGGCATTGTATCGTATACAAATATTTTGGTAAAAATAAATGTGTAAAAATATATTTTAATAAGATTGTTGATTATTGTATTAAGCTAGATGAGTAAAAACCAGTTAGACACATTTTCCCGTCAGAAATAATTGTCCGTTCTTCCAAAAATATTAAGGTACTATATTTAGAAACAATAACTTATACGACATTTGGAAAGACCTCTTGCTAAAACGGTTTATTCATACGAATAGTAGACTATGCCTGACTCTTACTTAGAGGACGTTGGTTTGATTCCAACCATATGCACCGAACGTGGCTAATAAATCTAGTGGGCGGAATCATATAAAAGTATTGTTATTTTATCAAATAAAAATGTAGACTAAACCAGATAATAAATCATCAGTACAAAATTAAATCAAATCTAAATGAAAATAAATTAAGTATTGCGATGTATGGCCAGCAATTTGATATATATTATTTTTACTAATAAAAGCTTGTGTTGAAAAGCAGTATATGTATTAACGGCCATGTGTGTAAACCTAGCCTTTTATAAAATGCCTAGGCTTTCCATATAATTCATAAGGGGTTTTAGCAAAGTATGTAATAAATGAGTTTTGCTGTTATATTTTATATTTTCGTGGGAAATTCATAGAATAACCAGTCATTATATATTACCGAGAACAATAGCTAGCCTAATATAACCTAACCTTACCTTACCTAGCTACCCTATTCTAAAATAACCTAACCTAACCAGCTTATATCCTAGGAATTAGGTGAACCTGCAAGAAAACGGCGCAAGACTAACATATAACTCGATAAAAGAATGGATAAAATGTTCCGGGACTTAAAAGAGGACAAAGGACTTGAAAATAAGTATGAAATAAAACAACAAAACGCGTTTATTTCATACTTTGCCAAAACTACTCTGTAATTATATATAAATCCTAGGCATTTTATAAAACGCCTGGATTTCACACATTGCCGGTGTCACAAAGTCCTAAGCAGTTCTTTGAGCCGACATAATATATTGTAACGTGGGGGGCGCACGTGACCTGGGAGGGTCACAGGCCGTTCACACGTGGACGTGTGAACCACGAGTTCTTTTAGAGATATTGGGGTATGCTGCCGACCAAACACGAATGAAAATGCCCGCGGAATATTCAAAGTTTTAATTATTAAAATTATCACTATGTACACACACCGATTAACTGTACATATAAACTAATTTCAACTAAACAAGTCATAAAATAAAATAAAAAGAGTCTTAATCAAGTCTGTAAATTAATAAACTAATAGAACACATAAAAATATAAGTAAATTAAATAAACAAATTAACAACTATAAAACACCTAATAACTATTCAAATATTTAAAAGACAGTCACAAAAATGTTCATTAACACAGTATTCTAAAAGGATAACAAAAGTCACTTGTCTCACGCACGATACACGGCGATGACCCGCAATACACGAACACTGGACTCGCCGGTCC